>CAIGQW010055671.1:2168473-2184398 GCA_903798125.1 Danio choprae | reverse complement strand
ATACATTATATATCAATAATGCACATATTTCACATACATTTAATAAGTAACATTTTAAACACATCTTTATGAAATCTAAATGTGTGCTGCTCTACAGGATCAAATACAAGAAGAAGTGACCAATCAATGAAATCTCAACGCTTGATTGACACTTCAGAAAAGCGTTTAATCAAATCCACCAAAGGGGCGGGACATTGAGGTTGTCGACGTTGCATAGCCACGCCCACACAGCTGATTTAAGAGTCAGAGGGAGTTTGCTGAGAGAAGTGAGAGGAAACTAGAGAGCAGACCGCCGATGAGAAAGCAGGAAAGTAGCACAAACTTAAGAGCCTGTTGGACAGTTTGGTCGCATTCGTGTCATTCTCCGTGAAAGGTAGACGATTTGAGGGAAGTTCTCAACGAACGGCGCCGGGGAAAACAGGTGAGGAAACATTTAACTGTTACAATCTCACCTGAGAGCGCAAGCGCGCACCTGAACCTGTTATGCACAATCATCCAGTGCACGCGCGTGGAACTATGCTTCCTCGATATTAGTGATAAAACAATTTCTTGGACATGTAAAGAAAGTTAGGCTATTAATATTAATTATAATTTTATCTTGACTTCGATAAACGCATAAAAAAGACACAATGTTGCGGTTAGTTGTTACTTTTCAGTTTAATTTTGTATTGTTAAGTTACCTAAAGTAATTTCGGTAGTCAAATTCCAGAGAAACTCGCTATCTGTAACATCTCTCGTGTGTGTGTGTGTGTGTGTGTGTGTGAGAGAGAGAGAGAGAGAGAGAGAGAGAGAGAGTGTAACGCCCAGTTGCTTATGGTTTCTTGCAGCAGACTCGACCTGATTTGCACAGCCCTCAGGACACACATTCAGAACAGGAGGCCTCAAGTCTTGTGTAACAATTCCAGTTACAAAGTTTCACTAACTTGTCTTAATTTCAATGTGAAGACTTGTACCATAGCTGCTTCACCGTGCACTTGCATAAAATGCTGCGTGTTGACTGAGCATTGGCGTCTAATGTGTTGTTGACTTCATCTCAGAGCTGTTGGCATTTGAACTATAAGCAAGGATTGAACCAACTAAGCCAACTAAGATCAGTGGGATGAGAGAACGTGCTGATTGAGGGATAAAATAAGGCATGGCACTGCAGGTGACCACAGCAATGGCTGGACAGACACCCTGACAGTCTTGACGAGGGCATTTGTAAATCATTTCTCACTACACCAAAAAAAACAAATGTACTATATTTATGGGGTTAAGAAGAGAGGGAGAGTTTTGAGTTGGTCTTATCAGCTTCTCTGGCCATTTTTTTATGGCAAAACCAGATCACATTTTTAAATATAATTTTTCTGTAAAAAAAAAAAAAATCAGCAGCAATAAATAATACATAAGATAAAAAATCTAAAACAGTTTAAGGTTTACTTTGGTGAAAATTCACATTTTAAAAATATTTTAAAATCAGAAGCTTTAGGTTAAAATTGCATTGCTCTATACGCTTAATATAATTATATTTGGCTTCCAGATTAAGGTATGTTTTGTTTAAAGGTATAGTACACCCACACAATTTTCACCATTAACAAGGTATTTTGAAGAATGTACGACACCAGTAACCACCAATTCCTAAACTACAACATGTTTGGGTAGCGGTGGATTAAGTGGTTTGGGTTTAGGTTTAAGGTTTACTTTTGATAATTCTAGCATTTCTGAAAGATTCACATTTTAAACATATTTAAAAAATCAAATGCTTTAGGTTAATATTGCATTGCTCTGAGCTTAATATAATTATATTTGGCTTCCAGATTAAAGTATGTTTTGTTTAAAGGGACAGTAAACCCGAAAAATCCATTTTCACCATTGACAAGATATTTTGAAGAATGTATGACACTAGTAACCACCGATACCCAAACTACAACATTATACAAAACAAATACTATGGAAGTCAATGGTTACTGGTGTCTAACGTTCTGCAAAATAACGTATTTTTTTGATAATAAGACAGGTTTGAGAAAAATAAAGGGTAAGTAAATGGTCATCAAATTTTCAGTTTGGGTGAACTATCCCTTTTAAATCCTAATTTAGGACTACGAAGAAAATGTTTAACTTTACCTTAAAAGTGTCATGATAATAAGTACTGTACTTGTAATAATGCAAAACTGTCATATTTCTTCTTATATAAACACCGTTTTAACTCCAGGTCTAAAAGGTTAACTGTAATTCCTCTGTTACTCTTAATTTCAGACAACAGGCTGTAACATGTTGCCTTATTAAGCTTCTAGAGGAAGTGTGTCAGTGCGGTGAAGCAATTTTTCAATATCACGTCCCATTTCACTGTCCTCTTCCTTTTTGCTCAACTACAGTTGTCCAACACTTTTGTCACGCATTTATGCACTCATAGTTTGTTCCCGTTTTGTTCTGGTAATCGCATGTCAAAGCGTCGAGGGCCAGCCCAACAAAAGTGGATGTCATGTGCTCATGCTGTCATCTGCATTTAATCACAGCGACTGTATTGGAGCTGCTAATGAACTTGCAGACAGAGATGACACCCTGCTAATCTCCTTATCCCTCTCACACTCAGTGTCTCAACAGAGCGCTAAAGCTGTGCTGTTGTCATCTCTTTCCGCTTTGTGCATACTGTAAGTGCTGCCGCTGGTACCCTGACCTTGCATAATTTGGTATATTTGTCTTTTCTTTCTGGACTACACGGGGGAAAAAAAAAAGATTCATTGGATTTACGAAGTTTCTTTTAAGGTAAGTGGTTGCAAACAATTTATTTTGGCTTAATTTAAACAAAGTAAGTTGAACATTACAAAATTAGTTTAATTTGAGCCCATATAAAATGTTTGCAACCACTTGCCTTAGAAACAATTTAGTAAATTCAATAAATCTTTTTTCAGTGTAGTTGTTTGCGTGGTTAGAAATGTAAATTTAGTAGCCACTGCAGCAGTTAAACTACAGAAAGTTTAACTGTAGGACATTTATTTGTCTTCTAGGAATAAATTCTTATGTTTTTGTTTTATTTGTTATTATTACATCTACTCATTTGCTATGACTTTGTTTTGCCACCAACTTTTATTTTGGTTTGGGTTGGTAATAATTTTAACTCTGAGTGTCTCGATCACATTGAGATCTGTTAATAGATGTATCAGATTTATACATATAGAAAATTCTGTTCAAAGACTTAGGCAAATTGTAGAATTGCACGATTCCATTGTTTTTACTTCTATATGATTTAACAAATAATGCATATTTTAGTCTTTCAATGAGAAACTACTCTTGTTTTTTTTTTTTCTTCTACTCAATAGCATTGTCGGCTTGTTTTACTTAAGAATTAAATTCACAATTGAATCAATCTCTAGCTACAAATGCAATCCAAACTATCTTCATGTTGCAATGTTGATATACCACCAAAACAATAGACATTTTTGCATTCTTTTACATCCTTTTACATTTAAATGGATCTTATTGAGCCATTTGGCATGATATTCATGTTATGCATGTTAGTGTTTAGCAATTTTTTCTCTAACAGCACTGACTTCATTGTTTCTCCAAAGGAACTTTGCTAAAGATGTATCCATTCTGTCTCTATATTGCCCTGCAGGTGATGCATTTAACATGCATAGCGCTCCAAGCCATGTAAGCCTTATTAGGTTACATTTTTTCGCTCTGTTCAGCAAAAGTGAAGGTGTTAGCTTTTTTTTTTTTTTTTTTTTGTGAGGACTGGAGTCTTCCACAGGGTGTGGCGCTTAATGACATTGTATATGTCCAAACTTGTTTAGGAATTACTCCTTCAGTGCAGATGTTCCCTCCACTTCAAAGCTGTTGTAGCTTGTGTCTTGTGTACATTTACATCAGCACACAGTAGATCTTTACTGATGCCTAAGGTAGAAATATATTTCAAGTCAGGTTACTGCGCTGTAGTGTAGCTAAATGTAGGAATAACACTATAAATGTATTCTAGATGCATAGTTGTGTGCACACACTTATGAGTTCTGAAGAAACTGTGTGGACAGTTTCTTTTTAACTCCAACAGGAAGAATAACGCAGTGCAAAATCCCACCTTCAGATTTAAAGCCACTAATAAAAGGCTATACTCTATACCAGGGGTTCTCAAACTCAGTCCTGGAGGTCCGGTGTCCTGCAGATTTTAGCTCCATCTTTCCTCAACACACCTGCAAGGATAAAATCTGCAGGACACCAGACCTCCAAGACCGAGATTGAGAACCGTTGCTTTAAACAAATGGTAAGCAGAATGCGAAAAACAAACTTTTTGAAATTCAGTAGTAGGAAGAAAATCAAACTATTATTTGATTCATGATGGTTGTTTAGACAAGATGCCATATTAGACCCGCGAGACTCACTCATGGACCTTTACTAAAAGGAGAAGTTCCCCTAAAATGTCAATATTCCCACAGAAACCAAACTGCTAAACACTCTTTTCTTTTTTTTTCTTTCTTTTTTTATGTTATCAGACAACAATTTTAATCTGGAGAGACTTTAAAGGAAATAGTTTTAAATGTGAATCTTTCACAAATGCTAGAATTATCAAAAGTAAATTTTCTTATGCATTTATTGCTGATGTCTTTTTATTGTTATAATTGCTTTTATAAAAAAGGATATTTATAAAAATAGCTATAAATGTAAAATATAATACTCCTTTCTAATAAATATGACCTCGGAAAGTGGTGTTTCAGCTGTCAGTAGGTTTTATCTTTCTTTGTGAACCTTTTATGCTGAATCATAATTTCTAATCTACATGAACATGCGCGCACACCCATAACTGTTTGTGTTTTACCTTTTTACAGGTTAGTCAGACTTGGTTTCTAGGTTTACACGCACAAAATGTTTTCTAATGTGGAGTTGCTGTCATTCTCAAATGAGTTTGGGAATTTGTGGAATTCCTATAATTAGCGGTTGAAGCAATTCAACTTTTAGTGCATGTAGGGAACAAATGGGGGAAAGGGAAGGAGACTTGGAAGCAGAAGTGTTGCTTGATCAGTCAGATGTCAGAGAAGGAGTGGTTGTCAAATTTCTAGGACAATATTTACACATGCAGGAGTCAGATGCTTCAACCAGTCACTATGTATGATGATTGAGCAAAAGCATTTGCTGATTTAATTCTCACATCCCCTTCTATAGATGTTAGTCCAATAATTGGGATTTATTTTAAAACCACAAAACAATTAAACTCTAAATGCTTCTCTTTCTCTCTCACGCTAGCCAAAATGTCAGACGCAGAGAAGTTCCTCTATGCCGACCGCAACTCTATCAACGACCCTTTGGCTCAGGCAGACTGGGCCACTAAGAAGCTGGTGTGGGTTCCTTCAGAGAAGCTGGGTTTTGAGGCCGGATCCATCAAAGAGGAGACTGGAGATGAGTGTCTTGTGGAGCTGGCCGACTCTGGCAAGAAGATCAAGGTGAGCAAGGATGACATCCAGAAGATGAACCCGCCCAAATTCAGCAAGGTGGAGGATATGGCCGAACTCACCTGCCTGAATGAAGCATCTGTTCTGCACAATCTGAGGGAACGATACTACTCAGGACTCATCTATGTAAGTCTGACTGAAATGCATCTGTTTGTGTGTTCAGAGAGAAATATGCATATCATAACGCCATGTCCTAACCAGAGGAATTATGGAATAAAGGGTATTTTTCTTTTTTTTTGTTTATCTATTTATTTCCACTTATGCACTATCAGGACTGGAACAATAAGATGCGTATTGAGACTGTCATTATTCTAAAGCAGTGTTTCTCAACCACGTTCCTGGAGGACCACCAGCTCTGCACATTTTCTATGTCTCCTTTTCTATGTCTCCTTAACTCCTTACTGCTTTCTCTCTTACAACCCGGAAACTAATCAAATCTGATAAAACTATCTATGAAGCACGCTCTATTAGATTCTGTCAGCTTTAATTCTGTGAGGATTTTTTTTCTGTACAGATAATTCTTTGAAGAGATTAACATTGTTAAACCAAATACAGTTTGAGTTATCAAAAAAAATATTGGAGTTAGTTTATCTTCTCGCCATGAAAATAGCCATTGAAGTAGTAGTATCCTTTGCAGAAGTATTTTAATAACTTGATGTGACGCATTGCAAATATTTCCTCCCCTTTACATCTACACCAATAATCACCAGCTACAGCACACAAATGTAAATATTAGGCATGTTAAGAAGATAAATGTGTATTCATAGTTACTTTAACTTTTTTTCTGATGTAGCACACTTTTTATTTGTTGAATGGTGTAAGTTAATAACTGAGAATAATTCAAAGTTAATAAATGGTTTTGTGGAGGTTGAAATTATTAGTCTAAAAAAATTCTCTAATATTCAAGAATCCTGACGTGCAAGCAAAATCAGTGGTGTAGAGTCTTCGTTTATTAATTTGTCAATGCTTTGAAGTGATGCTAAAGGAAGGGAGGGTAGTTCCTTTGCCCTTGTTTCCTTGCATCCTTCCCTCGCATCCTGAGGGGGTGGAGCTAAGATGCAAGCAAAGGAAACGAGGATGCACAAATAAGAATTAAATGGGGGGGGGGGGAATTCCATGACCAAGATGGTGTTAATCACTTAAGCATTTTAACTTTTTATATATATATATATGAGAGAGGGAGAGACTCCGAGTTCTCTGATTGGCTTTTATTTTTTCCTAGTTTCATCAGCATCTTCTGGTGTGGATGAACGAATTTCTTGTCGCTCAAGTCATATTGCATGTCTGCTTGGCACATGGGGGTGTTTAGCATGTTTCGCTGAGAAATTTAAATTAATATCTTGATTGGCTTAATTGATGTAAGTTGAGATGACCTGAAAAGTTCATTTGATTTGACTAAAGGCAGCAAGAATTTATTTTTTATTTTTGTAGTGCATGTTTCTCCATTAGTTGCATCATTAAACTGAGAATCGTGTAGACTTGAGCTTTATAAACTAGATTGCGTTCAAGAAGAGTGAATATTAATCAACTGGCTACATTTGGCTGCAATTGTGCTTTTTGTGTCTAATGACCATGTAAATGATCGTTTCAGACATATTCTGGGCTCTTCTGTGTGGTAATAAACCCATACAAGTATCTGCCCATTTACACAGAAGAGATCGTAGAGATGTACAAAGGCAAAAAGAGGCATGAGATGCCCCCTCATATTTACGCCATCACAGACACGGCCTACAGAAGCATGATGCAGGGTAAGGACATAAACTGTGACATACTGAGACACTTCTGTTCATATGATGGATTCATTTAAAATATATATTTTCTTGTTGTTTTTAGATCGTGAGGATCAGTCCATATTGTGCACGTAAGCTTGACTTTCTCTATTTTGTTCTTTACTTAACAAAAAAAAACTGTGACATCATAAAGTACATATAAATATAGAAATAAAATTAATAAATTCATATTAACCTACAAGGCTTTTGCAAAATATTTAAATGTGAAATCATGGGGTCTGCATAGTCTGTGTTAGGGGTTACTGGGGATAACAAAATAAAAGCAATATAAAGTGAATAGCTTCAAGCTTGGCATGGCACTTAAGCATTAATGTCACTTTCAAACTTTTCTATTTTTCCTCAGGGGTGAATCTGGTGCGGGAAAAACCGAAAACACCAAAAAAGTCATTCAGTACCTCGCGTATGTTGCATCATCCTTCAAAACAAAGAAAGATCAAGTGAGTACAGACTTTTTTCCCTCCGAGTTGAATTGATTGTGTGTGCATGCCATACAGTTCAAGAGTATATTCACAGGATTTCAGTTTTGAATCTGTCATGCTCCTATAGTGTGCATGGTGGATTCAAGGTCACAGAAAGCCATCATTCGCAAGCCAATGTTGATTTGTGTGCACAACTGACCGATAAAGCTGATTGTCATGATAGAGCTGCTCATAAATAAAAAAACGACATCCATTTTTAATATCGTCTGTCCTGTCTCCAGCCCCACAGTTGATGTCAGACTTATCTTTTCCTGTTTTTTGTTTTTTTGTCAGTCTTCCTCCCTCATTCTTTGAGTTAAAAATTCCCCTCTCTACTGTTCAGACCAGGAAGTCAGAATTATTTTCACATTCCTGTATCGGGTCTAGACCTGTTCCCACTGGATCTCTAATCACTTTGTGAATGCCTCCATATTTGCTTGTGGTTGATAATATACTAAGCCTTTTTTACTGTAAAAACCTCCCGCTGTTCAATGTCACACCAGCATTAAAAAAAAAAGCTGCAGTTCACTTAATTTTGTGCCTGTATTTTGAGACTTTCTCTTTCTTTTCATCCTCCAGAGCAGTATCGCCCTGTCACATGTGAGTTGTACATCTCCCTCATTTCTTTTTCTCCATCTGACCATACCGTCCTTCATTTGATGTATGCACACTCTGCTTTCCTGGTCATGCGACCATGGTCTTCTTACAGGCCAAATTCTATGGTGTCTAACTGCTTTGGTTAATGCAAATTCTAACACTGTTGTGGAACTTTCTAATGCATGAATGTTCCAGTAATAAATATAACACGTGTAGTTAGTGTATTTACTAACATGAACAAACAATGAACACTTGTACAGCATTGATTCTAGTTCAGCATTTACTAATGCAACAAAAATACAATGCTATGCTTGCTAGCGTTAATGCGCTTGAGTTAACATGAACTGAAAATTTACTAACTTTAATGATGAATAAGTACTGTAATGTGGTGTTCATGTTAGTAAATACTTTTAACTAACATTAACTACGTGTCTTTTATTGTAAATCATTACCGATGGGGTGTTTATTTATTTTATCATTATAAATTTAGCAGAAGAATGTACTCTGCTTGAAACTGCCAACTGATGCTCATTTTTACAGTAAAGCTTTCATTTTAGAAATCTTTAGTCTGCTGTATGTTGATGGCATTGGAGCTTTTAAAATGTTGTCTGTTACACCTAATGGCCTTTAATTTCCTGCGGTGGTGAATTGTAGCATTTAAACGCACTTTTAATTTTCTCTTATCAATTCTTTGTCTGCCAGGGTGAGTTGGAGAAACAGTTACTCCAGGCTAACCCAATTCTGGAGGCCTTCGGCAATGCCAAGACTGTGAAGAATGATAATTCATCTCGATTTGTAAGTGTGCACAGACAAAAGAAAAAGTTTAACTCTTACATTCTCCATTAACGTTTCGACATGAATCAAAAGGTTCTTTTCATTCACAGGGAAAGTTTATCAGGATAAACTTCGATGTCAATGGTTACATCGTTGGAGCCAATATTGAAACCTGTATCCTTTTCATTGACTGGGCCATCATTTAGGAAACTAATGTAAAAACATGCCCTCAAAAATACTATGATCATAGCACAACCCAGAATATTGCATACACCGTGTTAAGTGTTAGCTATTATTGACATAACAGCTAAATCAATAGACGCTGCAGGATGAGTAAGTACAAACTCAATATTGCAAATGCAATCTTCAAATTAAGAGTGAATTAACAAAAGTCATCACATAGTTTGTTTATTAGTATGGTAATTATGACGAAATTGCAGTTTATTTAAGGGTATTATATTTGTTGTAGTGATTGATATAGTGACTGTTGTTGACAAGTGTTCACTCGTACTGCAGTAATTTGAATGTAGCCTTTTGTAAACCCATAATGCAAAAATATGAAAACTATTTTAAGTGTCAGTTAGCAGCAACTCTATTGTTTAGTCACATTCTGGCACATTCCTAGTTTTTACATTGAAAAATTATAAAGGGTTGTCATCTACCTTCCTGTTATTCCCTTAGCATTAATGTTTCAGATCTCTTGGAGAAGTCTCGTGCGATCAGGCAGGCCAAAGATGAGCGGGCTTTCCATATTTTCTATTACTTGCTAACAGGAGCAGGAGACAAGTTGCGCTGTGAGGAGGTTTTTCATTTTTTTATTTTTTTTTTTTGCTTGCGTACTTTAATGCAGTATGCCCATGTGAAGGGTGTTTGACCTAGTTAGGATTAAAGGCAGAGGTCTTCAACTGTGGAGAATTTAGCTAAGACAAACACCTCAGCAGCTAAACAAGCTTTTCAGGATCTTTTATTCATTTTTTTTTCCAGTTTAGTAAACTTTTTGTGGGCTGAGCTTGTGGAGACAACAATTTCTTGACCACTTCACTAACCCTAGCTTGCAGGTTTTCTTATGAATTTATGATAATTGCAGGAAGAATTAAACTTGGAATTCACTCTGTACTCTAAGACTAATCTATATGGAAAGTTTTAAAGTTTGTTTTGTACTCTACAGCTGAGCTGTGCCTGGAGGACTACAATAAGTACCGTTTCATGTCAAATGGAAATGTAACCATCCCAGGACAACAGGATAGAGAACTGTTTGCTGAAACCATAGATGCCTTTAGGATTATGGGTATCCCGGAGGATGAGCAGACGGGTATAAAGATTTATACAAGTCTCTTTTTCTTTTTTCTTTTTCTTTTTTTCTCCATCTGTGTTCTCCTGCAGTGTTTGTAATCACCTAAGGGCACAATTCAGAAAAAAATCTACTGTTGCCTTTGTTAACTGAACCAAAAGATAAGATTTTCATTCACTAGCGGCTGATGTGTTTGTTACTGGCTCTTATGTAAGAGGAAATGTGTGTTGTGTCCCAGGACTTTTGAAGGTGGTGTCTGCTGTGCTACAGCTGGGAAACATGAGTTTTAAAAAGGAACGCAACTCTGACCAAGCCTCCATGCCTGATGACACAGGTTTCACTTTCCTCATTAACATGCACCACAAACTAGTCCCAATTAAACCATTACAATTAGAGATGCACCAATTGCCTATTTTTCTGCAATTTCAATTTCACTATTTTTGTGACCTGCCATTTTTGGTGGCAAATTTTACTGATTCCTTTTTTTTTTTTTTTTTTTTTTTGTCTTGTTCCGGTAAAACGAACATGATTAATGTTTTCTCTCTCTGAAAGCTCTGACTGTCTAGCAGAATTTTATTTATTTATATTTACTTGTGCAGTAACACATTTGTAGCTTGAAAGAAATTCCACTGCAAAAAAAATTGCAGATCATGCGAGAATCAATCCGTGCATCTGTACTTATAACTACATGTGTTCTACATATTTTTGATTTTACACTTATTATAGACCAGAATCAGTAATAATGCAAGGTCTTTTTCCCCTCTTCCTTTTATCAGCTGCCCAGAAGGTGTCTCACCTCTTGGGCATGAATGTGACTGATTTCACCCGTGCCATTCTCTCGCCACGCATCAAAGTGGGTCGTGATTTTGTTCAGAAGGCTCAGACTCAAGAACAAGCCGAGTTTGCGGTGGAGGCCTTGGCCAAAGCCACATATGAGAGACTGTTTCGCTGGTTGGTTATGCGCATAAACAAAGCTTTAGATAAAACCAAGCGTCAGGGAGCTTCTTTCATCGGAATCCTGGACATCGCTGGATTTGAGATCTTTGAGGTGTGAGCAGGTCGTGGGGAAGAAATACATTTGAGTAGCTCAATTCCAATGGACAAGTTTGATTTCTAAAATTTTCTCTCTCTGTAGCTGAACTCATTTGAGCAGCTCTGCATCAACTACACGAATGAGAAGCTCCAGCAGCTCTTCAACCACACCATGTTCATCCTGGAGCAGGAGGAGTATCAGCGGGAAGGCATCGAATGGAGTTTCATCGACTTTGGCCTCGACCTGCAGCCGTGCATTGAACTTATCGAGAAGCCTGTAGGTTTATTATTGAGTCTGGAAAAGTGCACTACAATTTAAGTCAAACTGTCCTTCGTTATCTTTTTCCATTCTTGATATCTTGGTCTCCTTTTTTTCCCTCTTCTTGTCCCCAGAATGGTCCACCAGGAATCTTGGCTCTGTTGGATGAGGAGTGCTGGTTCCCCAAAGCCACAGATAAATCCTTTGTGGAGAAAGTGGTGCAAGAATTAGGCAACAACCCAAAATTCCAAAAACCCAAGAAACTCAAAGATGATGCTGACTTCTGTATCATTCACTATGCTGGAAAAGTGAGTTTTTATTGGTCTTAAACACTATTCAAACTAGTTTATTGTAGTCCTATGAAATGCATGTAATATTTGCTGTGACGTTAAACTAATTAAGCAATGTCTTTTGAAAATTGCAAAGGCCAAGAGAATTCAATCTTCATAATGTTATAATGTGCAGGATAAAAGTGACTTTTACATTTTACAATCCTTCTGTTTTAGTTGTGAGTGTAACCATGTGTCTGTCTGGTCTTCAACAGGTCGATTACAAGGCAAATGAATGGCTAATGAAAAACATGGATCCTCTGAATGACAATGTGGCCACTTTGCTCAACCAATCTGTGGACAAGTTTGTGTCTGAGCTCTGGAAAGATGGTACAAGACTTAGAACTGATTTAACCAGTAGATTGATTTAATGCTTAGTTATTTGGATGCCACAAATTTTTTGACGACAATCCACCTGCTACATTGAGCTTTTGTGTGTCAGGCTTTTAGGTCGTCAGAGAGTAAAGAGAGTCTGGTTTTGCCAGTGTGTAAATTTGCAGATGGTCTGCTTACTGTCCATCCTGGACACCTAAAGACTCCACAGTTAAACAAAAAAGTGAACTCTTACATTGGTTTTTAATACATTTTTATTTTTTTTCATTTTCATCAGTGGACAGAATTGTGGGATTGGACAAAGTTGCCGGTATGGCCGAATCCCTGCATGGAGCGGTCAAAACTCGTAAGGGAATGTTCCGTACCGTTGGACAACTGTACAAAGAGCAGCTGACGAATCTGATGACCACCCTCAGAAATACCAATCCAAACTTTGTCCGATGCATAATCCCCAACCATGAGAAAAAGGTGTGAAGAATAAGTTTACACCTCATCCTGTCTTCTGCTTTAGTACAAATGGCTTATGTACCTTTTTGAGGCCTCCCACAATGAAATCACTGCTCTGCTCCTCTCTTGTAGGCTGGTAAATTGGCACATCACCTAGTTCTAGACCAGCTAAGGTGTAATGGAGTTTTAGAAGGAATTCGCATCTGTAGGCAAGGGTTCCCCAATCGTGTTGTCTTCCAGGAGTTCAGACAAAGGTATTTAGATGATCATATTATTGAGTATTTTGGTTGCAGGTTTCACAAACTGCTTTTTAGCAGCCGTTAGTGCACATCAAGAATACAGGATTTTACTTTTAATTATTCGTAGACTTCTTAAATGATCCTTTTTGGTCTAATTTTTCTTCTCAAATGCAATTTCAGATACGAGATCCTCACTCCAAATGCCATTCCCAAAGGCTTTATGGATGGGAAGCAGGCCTGTGTCCTCATGGTAAGAGATTATGCACAAAGTTATGCATCTCCTCAGGTTAACGTTTAATACTAAAGCGTCAATTGTAAAAGCTGTATTTTATATTGATAAAATTCTTGCCTCTTGCAGGTCAAGGCCCTGGAGCTAGATTCAAACTTGTACCGTATTGGTCAGAGTAAAGTGTTCTTCAGGGCTGGAGTTCTGGCCCACCTGGAGGAGGAGCGAGATATGAAGATCACCGACGTCATCATCAACTTTCAGGCCTGGTGTAGAGGCTACGTTGCTAGGAGGTATACATTTCCTATATATTTAAACTTTGTACAGAAGATGACCTTAGCTGAATGATTTTATGGATGCATCTGTTTGATACAGATGTTTTGGAGTGTTTTGAGGAGATGACTATACCGCAACTTGGGTTTTGTTTAATTTAGAGCCTTTGCCAAGAGGCAGCAGCAGCTGACAGCCATGAGGGTGATTCAGAGGAACTGTGCAGCCTACTTGAAACTCAGGAATTGGCAGTGGTGGAGACTCTTTACCAAGGTACACATCCAGGTTCATATACCTGTATGTCTTTTTAGAGGTCAGCCAGAGGTCTAAAAGCGACGTCTCCAATTTACTTTCTTCAGGTAAAGCCTTTGCTGCAAGTGACCAGACAGGAAGAGGAAATGGTTGCAAAAGAGGAAGAGTTGGTCAAGATGAAGGAGAGACAGCAGCAGGCTGAAGACCAACTCAAAGAGTCTGAGGCCAAACAAAAGCAGGTATAATTTAGTTGTATTATTATTATCCCCCCCCCCACTATACTCCAAGATGACAATTCTTTGTTTTATTAACATTTCTGAATTTTAGAATTACATGAGGAGGATGATAGTAATAGTAATTGATGATGATAGTAGCAATAGTAGTAATAAAATTATAAAATAAAAAAGGATATCTACAAATAAGCACACTGTTACAATGTGGCCAAATTGGAGTAATTAAAGTTTTCAACTTTCAGGAAATGGTACATCTCGAGACCGTTGTGTAAAAGCTCTACAAGATCAACCACTTCAAGAGCATAATAAAAGCAATGCAATCAGTCTGTAGTTTTGTTAGCCTGAATGAACTAGGAATAATTTAAAAATGTCAAAAATGGGGGTCCAGAAATTCCTTAGAACAGGACCAAAACGTCGGGGAAAATTTGCTTTGATCGCATGCCAGATCAATAGGCTGAAAGATGATTGTTCATAACGCTTTTATTTTTTTTTTTTTTTTTTTTTTAATCCATGTTTTCTTTAATAGTTAAATGCAGAGAAGGTGGCGCTACAGGAGCAGTTGCAGGCTGAGACGGAGCTCTGTCAAGAGGCTGAAGAGATGAGGTCACGTCTTACTGGACGCATGCAGGAGATGGAAGATGTCTTGCACGAACTGGAGTCCCGCTTGGAGGAAGAGGAGGAGAGAGTCGCACAGTTTCAATCTGAGAAAAAGAAGATGCAACAAAACATTGGGGTGAGAGGAAGTCTGAGGAATGAAAGGGAATTCAGTGTTTGCGTTTGGGATGCTTCATTGAGTTTTATTTTTGTTCACTTGTGAATTTTATTGATCAAACTTAATTCTTCTTCAGGATCTGGAGCAGCAACTGGACGAGGAGGAAGCTGCCAGACAGAAGCTGCAGTTGGAGAAGGTCACAATGGATTCAAAGCTCAAGAAGATTGAGGAGGACCTAATGGTCATTGAGGACCAAAATGCCAAACTTTCCAAGGTGTGACAAATGTGTTATACATAAAGTAATTTGGGACTCTGAATCAAAAGGAATTTTATCCTGGTTCGGATCCCCCCTATTCGGGGAAAAAAATAATAGTTTGGTCTGGAATTTTAATGCTCAAAAATAACCACTTCTGCCTACTTGTAGTCGATGCACAAGGTTTCCATTTATCTGCTACTGTCCTGCTTTTAATGATTCTGGAAGGCTTTTTTTTTTTTAATTAAATAAACTCTTACGGACATTTTTGCAAAAGTTTTTTTTAATTATCATTCATTAGGCCTAAAAAACTTAATTTATGTATGAATTTGTTTGTTGTTTTTAATTGTATATTTGTTATTGAAATGTTCTTGCCATGAAAATAGCCTTAGTTGCTGACATGGCATAAAATAAAAACAAAATCCATTTATCTGCTGCAAAAGTTTTGTTTTTTTTCTTCCCCGTAATGGTCATGTTTGTTTGTGGGTATATGTATTAACAGGAGAAAAAGCAGATGGAAGAGAGAATCTCTGAGTTCACCACTAACCTGGCTGAAGAGGAGGAGAAATCAAAGAGTCTGCAGAAACTGAAGAACAAACATGAGACCATGATTACTGACCTGGAGGGTAAGCATATTTGCATTCCTGAAATAATGCAGCACTTTTTTTTTTGTAAACCCTTTCACTTAAAGTCAGTCCAAGAATTCTGATAACAAACTTTGCTATATATTTATACATCTTCCAGTTTTGATGCCTTACACATCATCCTCTGTGCTTCTTGCTCTCAGATCGTTTAAGAAAGGAAGAGAAAATGAGGCAAGAGTTGGAGAAGAACAGGAGGAAATTGGAGGGAGACTCTACAGAGCTGCATGATCAGATCGCAGAGCTGCAGGCTCAGATTGCAGAGCTCCGGGCCCAGCTGGCCAAGAAAGAGGAAGAACTCCAGGCTGCATTAGCCAGGTGACTGAAACTGTAGTGATGTTAGTTGTGTGTGTGTGTGTGTGTGTGTGT
>CAIGQW010055671.1:2122347-2168373 GCA_903798125.1 Danio choprae | reverse complement strand
TGTGTGTGTGTGTGTGTGTGTGTGTGTGTGTGTGTGTGTGTGTGGTTTTTGGGAGTATTACTACATGGCCATCACTTTAATTTTACCATGTAATGCTTGCCCCTAACAGTGTACAGTTGAAATGATTAGTTGAGTATGAAATTAATAATGTCAACATCAGCAATAAACATGTAAACTTTCAATCATAGAATCTTTTCTTTTGAAATTTGATGTAATATAAATGAAAAGGGGGGGAGCTTTACTGAACTACAAACAAAGTGTAAAAGACCTGTGAATGAATGAATGAATGTATTCGTTATTTGCATAAATATTTCTGCAATAGATTTCTTCAAAACAGCAACAAATACCTTTAGTGAAATGGTTTAGTGAATGCCAATAAACAAAATGCATTTAGATTATTTTAATGTTAAAAAGGTATAGTATAATTTAGAGCAGAAAAATTTATTCCCAAAAAATTACTTTCCATATATTTCAGAATGATGCATCAGTCTTGCTTATCGAAAACGAATGAATGTTTCACCTCCTTTTTATTTCTTTTTGCAAAATATATATATTTTCTATTAAATTGTATAATTGTGGTTTCATAATAGAAATTTACTGTAATTGTACCAGGAAAGGAAATGGCAATTAATGCAAATGATTGGATTGTTTTCATAAATGTTTCTAACTTTATAGCTTGTTTTTAATCTATCTATATTTGGTAAATCAATTTGTTGTTCGCTGTAGGATTGAGGAAGAATCTGCACTGAAGAACGCTGCCCAGAAGAGCATTCGAGAAATGGAGGCTCAGATCTCAGAGTTGCAGGAAGATCTGGAGCTGGAGAAAGCTGCTCGCAACAAAGCCGAGAAACAACGCAGAGACTTGGGAGAAGAGCTGGAGGCGCTAAAGACAGAACTGGAGGACACGCTGGACTCTACAGCCGCTCAGCAAGAGCTCAGGTCAGCCATGAAGAAACTGATCTGAACATCTCAACTGCTTTCTTAAATGTTATTGTTTACTGAAATTAATATCTATACAAACTATTCAACTTCTGGTGGTAATTCCAGAATTGTCTGTCATTTAGTAATTCTATAAGGTTGCATTGTGCATTTTTATTATAATTATTTTTTTTTTTAATGTAATTTCAACTAAAACATGAGGGTGGTACATGGTAGCTCCTCTCCTTTTTAAAATAGCCAATAGCGTTTCGCTTTTAACAGCTCTGCCTGTGAGTTGAACAAATGCATCAAATGAAAAGTCTTGAAGGGGGGCGGGGCATGTCAGATACTAGAGAGCATTTGATTAGTCAAGATTTAGTGAGAAACTGAAGTATGAGGTGATGTGAATAATAGTCGATTAGATTTTAAGCAGAACTGCAAGCTTTTAGATGTTTATATCAATTTTATATTTTCCAAACGTGAATTTTGTCACTATTTTTGGAGCACACTAGCTTATAGATATCCTTAAAACTAGCATCTAAAAAAAAAAAAAAATTTCACGGGACCTTTAAGGGAAAAAGCAGGTGTGGTAGTATCATATGTCACAGTCATGATCCTCTTCTTCCCATCTGAAGGGCGAAGAGAGAGACTGAAGTGACTCAGCTGAAGAAGACTCTGGAAGATGAGGCTCGATCGCATGAGCAGATGCTCAGTGAAGTGCGACAGAAACACAACCAGGCCTTTGAAGAGCTCAATGAACAACTCGAGCAGTCCAAGAGGGTGAGACCAAGATGCCAAACTCATTACCATTTATAGTTCTGATCCTTTGACAGTTTTCCAGTGAGCCGCCATAATTGCATATTGTATAGAGTAGGCAACATTTGAAATGGAATAAAACCTATGAAAGTTGTCGTAAATCTATTGAACATCACCTATTCTTGTCTGAAGGGGATCAAGTTTTTCTAAATAATCCTCAAATGTTAACTGTATATTGACACTAAGTTTAGAAAAAGAATGAACTTGACTACTTTTTGGCAGGTTTGTGTCTGAGATGTGGTTTTTTTTTAAGTCACAAAAACTAATCTAAAAGCATTCACTTATTTTCACTCTTGTGTCCCTCAGAGTAAAGCATCTGTGGACAAAGCTAAACAGGCTCTGGAGAGCGAACGCAATGAGCTTCAGATTGAACTCAAGTCATTGTCACAAAGTAAAAACGATTCAGAGAACCGCAGGAAGAAAGCAGAATCTCAACTGCAGGAGCTCCAGGTCAAACACGGCGAGAGCGATAGACAGAAACACGAACTGCTCGATAAAGTGTCAAAAATGCAGGTATTGAGATGAGAAAGACCTCCAAAAGATTTTTACACTTAAAGCTTGCAAGTCAAATGTGTATTAATGTAATCATATTATGTTGTGTGAATAAAATGTAGGCAGAGCTTGAATCTCTTCAAGGCACAGTGACTAAGGTGGAGAGCAAATCCATCAAAGCTGCAAAAGACTGTTCTGCTGTTGAATCCCAGCTCAAAGATGCACAGGTACATCTTTTATAAAATGAGCATGCATTCATATCATTAGATGTTGCTGAGGGACTTTATTGTTGATTACTTAATTTTATAATGTATGTATGTTTGTTTGTTCAAAATCATTCACACAATATGTTCAGGCAGTGGTGGTATTGACCATACATTTTACAAGCTCTCCTGAGGCCACAGCATTCTGTCGTTTCACACAAATTTTCACCTGTTTGATTAAACCTTGTTTAGGTGACTGTTATACAGTTATACGGAACAAATTAAAAGTCATAGGAGTAATTATAATGGCTTTTTGTGTGGATTTTAGGAAATAAGAATCAGTTTTCTTTATTTAACATTGAAGGCTAAATGTTTTTTCACTCACTCACTCAACCAGCAGCGCTTTCAGGGCGAGTAATAATCTTAGTGTAGACTGAAGCACTATCATAAAGTGCACAGCAAAAAGTTTTTTTTTTTGTTTTTTTTTTTTTTTAGGATAATTAGGCATTTATTTTCCTTATGCTTTTTGTGTGTCGAAGGCATTGTATAGAAGTTAGAAACTGCAATATTGTGACATTGCCACTGTGTATTATTTAGACGTTGCTAGAGGAAGAGACCAGGCAGAAGCTGGCGATCTCCACTCGTCTTCGGCAACTGGAGGATGAACAGAACAACCTGAAAGAGATGTTGGAGGAGGAAGAGGAGAGCAAGAAGAATGTTGAAAAGCAGCTGCACACCGCTCAAGCTCAGGTGTGCTCTTTTTGGTCCTCATAATGCTCCTCTAAAAGCTATTTATTTATTTATTTATTTGTTTATTTTTTTTTTTTTGAGAGAGAGAGAGAGAGAGAGATTTCCTGACCTGCTTTCTTCTTTGTTTTTTCAGTTGGCAGAGATGAAGAAAAAGATTGAGCAAGAGGCACAAAGCCTGGAGAGCATGGAGGATGGGAAGAAGAAATTGCAGAGGGAGGTGGAAAGTGTCCTGCAGCAGTTGGAGGAGAGAAGTGCCAGCTATGATAAACTGGATAAGACCAAGACACGTCTACAGCGGGAGCTTGACGATGTCCTGGTCGACCAGGGTCACCTGCGGCAGACCGTGCAGGAGCTGGAACGCAAACAGAAGAAGTTTGACCAGGTAGAGGACTGTTTTTCTTTGTAAACAGCAGATAATTTTGAGGGAAATATAGTATGGAAGTAGGCTTATGACTATTTTATACACTTTGAATTACCATTATGTACAAGATGTGTTATAGAAGTAAACATCCCTTACCCTTTATCGTGATATACGGTATTATGGCATTCACATAACTTGCAAAAAAACGTTACTTTAACAAATAGCTAGCAAATACTTGGTGTATTATTTAGTCTATACATATTCAGAGTAAACAAATGTTTCAAACTAATTTAAAAAAAATCACTTATAAAATATTATAAAGTATAGAAAGTAACTCTTTGTAATAGTCTTATTAGCAATCGTTGGTTAATGCATTGAAATCAACAGTGGAAAAATAGCCAATTTTTTACTATTTGTAAAGTTATTCAAAAAAAATACAACTGAATTTAAGTTGTTAACTCCTATATTTATTTTTATGTCTGAAAATAAACAGCCTGTTATGTCTTCAAGTATTTGTTGCTATGATTTGAACAACCACTGCTAATGCAACTATCTGAATATTCTTAAACTCTAAAAAAAAAAAAAAAAAAAAAAAAAAAAAAAGTGTGTATATGTGTATATATATATATCACATTATTTTGAAATGCCTATGATATCAATATTGAGGATGTTAATCACAATATATTGAATTGAATATGGGCATATGCCTACATGGAGGTTTCAAACACTACAATTCTTGGTGTTTTTAAAAATTGGTTTGATTGCCTTCACAGTCCTAATGCTCAAATTTGTGCAGATGCTAGCAGAGGAGAAGGGCATCTCCACAAAGTACGCTGAGGAGAGGGATCGTGCCGAAGCAGAGGCCCGTGAGAAGGAGACCAAATCCCTGACTCTGGCCCGAGAGCTGGAGGCCATGACTGACCTGAAGAATGAACTGGAGCGGGTCAACAAGCAGCTCAAAACCGAGATGGAGGACCTGGTGTCATCTAAGGATGATGCTGGCAAGAGTGTAAGTGAAACTCGAGCACTACATGACTAACAAGTTTCAAAGAACACAGCTCTGTTATCAGTCTTCAATTCCTTAAAATGCCAGTTTTTGCAAGTTATTGAAACGGTTTGTATGTCTATTAGCCAAGATATAACTAAAGCATTTGTTCGTTTAATGTCTAAAGATGTATTTATTATTGGTAACACTTTAGTTTAAGTACCAATTGCCATTATTAACTATTGGCTTATTACCGGCTGCTTATGATATGAGTGATTTTTATTTATTTATTTATTTATTTTTTTGTATTTATAAAGTACACCCCAAATCCTACCCAATACCTAAACCCAATTACTACCTTACTAACTGTTAATAAGCAGCAAATTAGTAGTTTGAGCTAAAAGGCTTAATGGTTTATTAATGCCGAGAATTGCACCTTAAAATAAACTGACCTTATTTAAAGATTTCATAATTTATTTAACAACTTATAAAAACCACAGTCTTCTGCTCCACATGTTCTATTCCTAAAGTATTTCCCCATTGTGGTAAAGCAAAATGTTTTAAATTGGTTTGCTGGTAAAGATTGATTAGCATAAACTGACAAAACATGTTACTGATTGATACAGCTTGGCAATATAGTCACAATCATATCTGCATTTTTACATCTCAGAATTTTCTACTTTTTAATTTTTATATTATATTTATTATGTCAGAATTTTTATTTTTTTTTATAATTTGTTTAAATTGAAAATTATGAGTTACAAGGAAAACCCCTCATCTGAATCGCATTAAATCATGCAAGTAGCCACTCTATCAGCAGCACAATTATTTGTTTGCCCAGTCAGCATTTATCTGACTGGGAAAAACACTTCAAACCGTAAACTACATAACTACGCATGTTAAGGACAAATTGGATTATGCACATTATCTGTCGCTGTCCTCCTCATATTTTTCCAAAATAGCTCATATCAAGCTATTGTAAATCAATATGAGCCTATATTATTTATAAAATGTATTAATATACAAATTTTATATACTGCCCAGCTCTACTGGTTTGAAAATACACCAACCTCATCTACGTAGTGCGCTTCGGCTGCTTTTTCATTTTAATTGAGAACACTGTTTATATTCATCTTAATTGCATCTGTTATTTTCTTAAGGTGCACGAGCTTGAGCGAGCCAAGAGAGGAATGGAGCAGCAGTTAGAAGAGATGAAGACTCAGCTGGAGGAGCTGGAGGATGAACTGCAGCTCACAGAAGATGCCAAACTGCGCCTGGAGGTCAACATGCAGGCCCTGAAGGCTCAGTTCGAGAGAGACCTGCAGAGCAGAGATGAGCAGGGTGAAGAGAAGAGGAAGCAGCTCGTCAAACAGGTATGCTCTAGTGTGTGAAAGCATTTCACTGCATATCATGCTGTCTATGGCTCTGAATGTGACCATAATAAAATTTTATTATTTTTTTTTTTTTTTTGATTGTGTGCGTGTGTGAATGCAGGTGCGTGAGATGGAGATGGAGCTGGAGGATGAGAGGAAACAGCGGGCTCAGGCTGTATCTGTGCGCAAGAAGCTGGAGCTGGATCTGTCAGAGTTGGCTGCTCAGATTGATTCTGCCAACAAGGCTCGGGATGAGGCCCTCAAACAGCTCAAGAAACTACAGGTAATCACGAGGACACACAAAGTGATACCAGTGCAGTATGTGTATTAAGTGGTGAGGACATGGTTTTGGTTTCATGAACCAGGAGCCAATATGTGATCCTGTACCACACATCTTATGTTGCACAGGCATTTTATATAGCTATAGTCTTCATATCTGAAGTTTTACATTTATTTTATATTTGTTCTGATTTTCTATAGCTATAACTTTTTTATTTCTATATATAAAATTGTCTGTTTTTACTTAAAATTATAAAAATCTAATTTTAAGATTCTTATTGATTAAGGTCACAGGCAGTTGTATAAACATTTCACTGAATATCATACCGTGTATGTGAAATTTGATTCATATTTCTGGGAATTGCTAAAAAAATGCATTATACAAGTCAGAATTATCCGTTTTTCTTTTATGGCAAAAAATCATTAGAACATTAGGTGAAGATCATGTTCCATGAAGACATTTTGTAAATATCCTACCCCAAATGTATAAACTTAATTTGTATGCGAGTAATAAAAATTTAATTTGATTTCTGGGAATGGCTAAATATTCTAATGATTTTGTGCCATAATTTTCTTAAGTAAAGATCACTTCCATGAAGACATATTGTAAATCTCTTACCCTATTATCAGCTTAATGTTTCCTATTAACCTAAAATCTGACTATAACTTTTCCCCACTTTGGCCTCACCACTTATAACCTTCAGAATATAATTTTTAAATTTAATTAAATTTTTTTTAAAGGATTAAGTAATTTATGTCTTTGTTGACATGCATGACATTTACACACTTGTAAAATTGATCCCTTGAATAACAGGAGGGTGACAGTTATGCACAAATCTAACATTTCAATTCCTCCTTTTGTATTTCAGGCTCAGATGAAAGAACAGATGAGAGAGTTTGAGGATCTTCGTCTGTCCAGAGACGAGTCTCTCAACCAGGCCAAAGAAAACGAGCGCAAAATCAAGAGCATGGAAGCTGAGATCATGCAGCTACATGAGGTTTGTCTTGCACTTTTTCAGGTTGGATCTGAATTATACTGCAGCTTAAACTAACAATCTAATTGTTAAATACTTTAATATTTAGGGACCGAGCACCTACGGTGCGTAGGCCCTATTGGAATTCCGCTGTTTATTATTATTCTTCTTCTTCTTCTTCTTCTTCTTCTTCTTCTCCGGAATGAATCGCGATTTTGAGGGTCTAAACATGCTCGAAAACTCACCAAACTTTGCACACGCCCCAGAAGTGGCGAAAATTTACGTTTATTATAGGTTTTAGAAGTGGGTGTGGCAAAATGACTCGACAGCGCCACCTATACACATTTGACGGACTAGCCCCCGAGCTACATTTCACGCACATGTACGAAAATTGGCACACACATCAAACATGCCAAAACCTACCAAAAAGTCTCTTGGAGCGAAATCTCAAACCCAACAGGAAGTCAGATATTTTTAACTTCCTCTGCCGAAAAAGTGCAGTTTTTGCCATTTTCAGGCGTGGTATTTGAACGAACTCCTCCTAGGGAATTCATCGGATCAACACCAAAATTGGGTATCGTCAAATAAAGGCCTTGGCGATGTTAAATTGCGAAGATCTAGAGTTTTCGTCGAAGGGCGTGTCCGTGGCGGCCTCTCAAACTTTGACGCTTCGTCACGAAACAGGAAGTTGTTATAAATCAGCCATACATTGTCTGATCTGATTTAAAATCCATATGTTTGATAACAGTCCTGACCTGAACACGTTTACATGCCAATAACCAGATACAGATATAGCGCCACCTGCTGGCAACAGGAAGTAACATGTTTTACAGTGTCACAAGCTCCTCCTACAAATTTCATCACATCGAGTCCATGTTCTATTAGTTTAGTCCAAAGGCCTTTGTGATGTTAAATTGTGAAGATCTAGAGTTTTCGCCGAGGGGCGTGTCCGTGGCGGACTGAGAAAGTGCAATGCTTCGCCATGGAGGAGGAAGCACTTATAACTCAATCAAACAATATCTGATCTGCCTGAAAATGCACCGGTTCGATGAGATTCCTCACCTGAACACATTTACATGCCAATATTGAGTCTCAGTCATAGCGCCACCTGCTGACAGAAGGAAGTTTGGCTTAAATCAGTGGGCCCCCGAGCTACGTTTCACGCACGCGTACGAAAATTAGCACACACATCAAACATGCCAAAACCTACAAAAAAGTCTCTTGGAGCGAAATGTCAAACCCAACAGGAAGTCGGATATTTTTAACTTCCTCTGCCGAAAAAGTGCAGTTTTTGCCATTTCCAGGTGTGGTATTTGAACGAACTCCTCCTAGGGATTTCATCAGATCAACACCAAAGTTGGGTATCGTCAACTAAAGGCCTTGGCGATGTTAAATTGCGAAGATCTAGAGTTTTCGTCGAAGGGCGTGTCCGTGGAGGCCTCACAAACTTTGACGCTTCGCCCCGAAACAGGAAGTTGTTATAACTCAGGCATACATTGTCTGATCTGACTCAAAATCCATATGTTTGATAACAGTCCTGACCTGAAGACGTTTACATGCCCATAACCAGATACAGATATAGCGCCACCTGCTGGCAACAGGAAGAGACATGTTTTACATTGTAACAAACTCCTCCTACAAATTGTATCACATCAAATCCATGTTTTATTAGTTTAGTCTAAAGGCCTTTGTGATGTTAAATTGTGAAGATCTAGAGTTTTCGCCGAGGGGCGTGTCCGTGGCGGACTGAGAAAGTGCAATGCTTCGCCATGGAGGAGGAAGCACTTATAACTCAACCAAACAATATCTGATCTGTCTAAAAATGCACACGTTCGATGAGATTCCTCTCCTGAAGACATCTACATGCAAATATTGAGTCTCAGTCATAGCGCCACCTGCTGACAGAAGGAAGTTTGGCATAAATCTGTGATTTTCTGGGGTTTTTTAATATATATCGGCTTCAATTATTATTGTCCGCTGTTCTCTGTCATCCTGAGGCCACCGGATGGCGGTGAGCCCGGGTGCGAGGTCCCTTTCATCGCTGCTTGCAGCTTTAATTAACAATTAGGATAGCAATGTCCTTTGAAGGTCAACGTCATTCACAGTTTAGCTTCAAAGTCCATCAGAACCAGATTTAAGCTCTCTTTGTTTACAGGGAGGAGTTTTTCTGGAAAAACCAGCCATGTGTAAAATGTTTCCTTTTCTATCTCCGTAGGATCTGGCTGCTGCTGACAGAACAAAGAGACAAATCCAGCAAGAGCGAGATGAGTTACAGGATGAGATCAATAGCCAGAATGCCAAGAAGTGAGTTTACCTGCTGTTATTGTGATGTATTGTCTGGTAGGGTGTCCTGCATACCACTCCTACAAAATCAAAGTGCGTCTTACCCTGTTGACTACTATAATGTTGTCGTTTTTTTTTCTTTGTAAGCTCACTGAGCAGCGACGAGAGAAGGAGACTGGAGGCACGTATTGCTCAGCTTGAGGAGGAACTCGAGGAAGAACATCTCAGTGTGGAGTTGGTCAATGATCGACTGAAGAAAGCATCACTCCAGGTACTGATTTGAATTTGAGTACTTTAGATGTGAGATTCTGTGTTATGCTCATTGTGATGCTGTTTTTCATTGACCATCAGGCTGAGCAGGTGACTGTGGAGCTGACTGCAGAGCGTAGTAATAGTCAGCGCCTGGAGGGTTTGCGCTCTCAGCTGGACCGCCAGAACAAGGACATGAAGCAGAAACTACAGGAGCTGGAAGGAGCCGTGAAGAGCAAGTACAAGTCCACCATTGCTGCGCTGGAGACCAAGATTCAGCAGCTCGAAGAACAGATGGATAGTGAGATGAAGTGAGTTCTGGTTAAGAGGAGTTGTGTGGGTTATTGGCAGGTAATCTGGTCATTAGGGCTGTGCAATATTGCAGAATAGTCTGGTAGCATGCCAGCTAGATTACTGGTATAGTTTTTTTTTTTTTTTCTACCCAAACAAAAACAGAATGAAATTATTTCTTTGTGGTCTTATTGCTTTCTTGAAGGGATAGTTAGACAAATTATGCAATTGTTTTCCTTTTGTTGAACACAAAGGAAGATGTAATGAAGAATGTTGGGGGGGAAAAACAGCCATTCAGCTTTTGTTTTGTTTTGTTTTTTTGTTCCCAACATTCTTCAGAATATCATAATTCAAGTTTATTTGTATAGTGCTTTACAATAATTTTTAGTTTTTACAATAATTGTTTTAAAGCTTTACACAATTATTGTTTCAGAGCTTTTACACATTTATTTAATTTAATATTAATATTTAATTTAATATTTGCACAATTAAAATTGCACATGCATTGCACTAGTTCATCTTGGATTGCATATCCACTGCACATATACATTTGTAATTGTTCACATCTATCTGCATACTTCTAATTATTAATAGCAACCTGTACATATATTCAGCTATTGTAAATCAGTTAATACAACCTGTATGTAATGTTCATAGGGCATCCATGTGTAAATCACCCATAGTTTTTTACATTATTGCACTTTATAACATGTGTATATCCGGCACTTGCTGCTATTGCACTCCTGGTTAGACTTTGTACTTGTACATTGTAATGACAAAGTTGAATCTAATCTAATCATTAGTCCTGTGTTGCTCAGCATTGCTGACGCATGTGCGGGCCAGTTTGCTATTTAAATGAATGATATTTAAATGACAATAGGCTACTTTTTAAGATTTAAGAACAGATTTCTTTATTTTTTAATATATGATGTAAATGATAACTGATGTACCAAAAACATATCCTCAAGATTTACATCAAAAAATGTGTTAATGATGACCATCCAACAAGCTAATCCAGCAAAAAAAGTGCTTAAAATGTCACTAAAATGCAACCTATTTAAACCTCAATTAAATAGAAAATGAGGCGAATAACTGCAAAAAGGTCCACTTTTTAAGAAAAAAGAACCACCTCTTTCACCAGGCTGGCTATGGGCCTGTAAGTGGTGGAATATATGAATGTCTTTATAGACTTGGCATCATATGTAAAATATATATATTTAACCTTTTAGTTATCAGGTTGACACTTTATTTACACTGTCTCTGTGTTTAAAACTCCTCAGGGAGAGACAGCAGTCCACTAAACAGGTCCGGCGTGTAGAGAAGAAACTCAAAGAGGTGTTACTGCAGGTGGAGGATGAGAGGCGCAATGCTGACCAATTCAAAAATGAGGTGAGTAATGCGTATAATGGTATAAACTTGTTTAATGATCTTTATAGGATATTATCTTGGTCATTTTTCAGATTTTCTTGACTTTGAAGGTAATGTTTTGCCCATTATTTCTTTTTCTTTTTTTTAAACGCATGTTGCCAAAGTTGATTTGGGGGATACAAAAAAGCAAAGGAAAAACGTTTTGATAACGGTGAAAAGATACTTGAATCCAACTAAATGTTTAGCGCATACTGTATTTTATGGGGAGAAAGTGTAGTTAACTTTAAACGTCTACATGTTGGCTATTAAATATATAGGCACTTGTCATTTTATTGTATTTCTAAAAATATCTTTTGACATTTTAACAACATTTGCCTTCATTGCATCAATCTGTATGCAAGTATATTTAAGCCAGTGTAAAAATTTAAACTTAAATGCACTTAAAATAATAGAAATAACTTTAACCAGATGGCTTTCCTAGTTAAAATAATAATAATAATAATAATAATAATAATAATAATAATAATAATAATAATAATAATAAATGTATACTTAACCACATGATAGATGGAGTGGGTTCAGTCAGTGTTTAATCAACAAATGATTTCGTTGTAGCCCAAATGTTTGTTGAATATTACTTTCTAAAGCTTTTTTTCATATTGTCAAGTGCTAATTAAGAAGTCATTTATGATATAATTGGGAGGGAAAAAATACAGAATTAATTATAAAATGAAAGGCCTGCCTAGTCTTATTTTTAGTAATGTTATTTAAATGTAATTTATTACACTTGTAATATTGGTCAGATTTTTCATATCATGATAACCCTGTACCTGGAGTTCCTTTCCTAATGAACTGTTGTTCTTGGTCAGTCTGAGAAGGGGAACACTCGTCTGAAGCAGCTGAAGAGGCAGCTGGAGGAGACCGAGGAGGAAGCGGCTCGAGCAAACGCCTCCCGCAGGAAACTGCAGAGAGAGATGGAGGAGGCCATTGAATCTGCTAATGCCATGAAACGGGAGATCACCACCCTCAAGAACAAAATGAGGTAATGTGACAGTGAAATTATCATCCTTTAGGAATTATCACTCAAAAATGAGCACTTGTTGGCAATTTTTTTTACTTGAGAATTTATATCTGGTCATTCTAGGTTGATTTATTCATATTTATTTACGATGTACTATCAAGCCTCTTTCACTATAAAACATGTTTTATTAGAATTTGACATTTTTAAAGTCTTCTAGAAAAGGTTTTTATACTGAGAGCACTTGGATGGATGTTTTTAAAAAATGTATTTAATTTAAATGAATCAAATGTAAATGAATTAAGTTATTTATCAAACTGAATTGAATAATCATATCTAATGTTTTTAATGTACCCTTTTTTTGTAATGCATTTATTTAGTATAATTTCTTATTGAAATATGAAGTTATTTTAATGTAATGTTCTATATTGCTCTTGCCAAGAAATAGCCATACGTTGCTTATGTGGCAAACTTTGAACCTGTACTTATTAACCTGTATTCTGCTGGTCTATCTTGAACAATTTGATTATTATTAATAATAATAATAATAATAACAATGGTAGTCATGTCACCTTAAATATTCTAGCTGTCGGCAGCAGGGGGTGCTGAAGCAGCCTAAGACCCCATAGTTCCCACAACCATGTTTTATTTCTCTCATCTATCAAATGATGCCCTTCAGTAGGCACAATCTTATTTCATAAATGTCCACACATCTAGTGTTTATAATGTAATTGTTGTATTTGTGTGTTCCAGGCGTGGAGATTTCACTGTTAACGTTCGTCGTGCCGTTGGACGCACTGGTGTTGAAAGTGATGAGGAGAACGATCTGAAAAGTGAGGGATCCGAGGCAACTCCTGAGTAAACTTCAGTGCTGAGCCCATGAGTATACCAGATGAGGACCTGCTATCAGCCATCATGCTCCTCTTTTTTTTTTTTACGCTTTAAAGGCAACTGTATACTTAATGGGGTTTTCCCTGCAAAGTTTTAAATTCTATTATGAGCCAAACTATTAATTAGACCACTTGGTGTCCAACATTTAATAAAAACGTATAAATAAGGATGGAAAATGTGCCACTTACCAATAATTATCTTTGCAATGATGCTGAAATGATTCATTCGGCCTGTTCTGTCCTTACACCGTTGACAGCTGCCTTACAATGCATTCAATAAATATTGGCTATTTATATTTTACATGGGAGACAAAGTATTTATACATTTTCAAATCAAATAAAGTTTTATAATGGAAAGACCTTTCCTTTTTGAAATCTTACATAATCTAGGATTTGCAGAAATATTAACCATCAGCCAAAGAGAGATTTATCTTGCAGCCGTTTTGTTTCAAGAGCACTTCAGCACCAATAAGCCTTTTCCTGGTAGTTTCACTGCACTTTTCCACCCGTTTTCAAAGTGATTTAGGACCGTTTGCCTTAATTTCATTAAAGGTATTGTTAATGATTTGTCAGTTCTCACTCAGGACTTGTGTACTTACAGCAAACCGTTTTAATCCATTCATAATGTTTTGAAGTTCACACTTTAGGTGGTGGGTTGTAGTTTTTACATTTATACTCACTGTTATTTCTGGTTCTTTTCAATGTATTTACTTATGCGCTGCTTTCTCAGTTGTATTTACTGCATGATACGCAATTCTTTTTCTTCTGTTTAACACTTTATTTAGAGAGAAAAGAAATCATGATTATGCCTATAAATTGTCGAACTTTCTGTGCATTGGTAGTGGAATTACTGTATTTGGAGCAATTGAGAAAAAAAATCTCTTTAGATGTTCCTTTACATCTGATTAAAGCTTTCTCTTTTGTACCCAAGTTGTTTTACTTCATTATTTGCAGTATATGCAGTATTTTATTAAAGACATGCAGTTTAACTGCTTTAAACGCATTTTCTTAATATATAATAGCGATCAAATAATGTGTATGATATTTATATATAGACAATGAATGGCAAGTAACAAAGAAGTCCAGACATCAGATTTATGTGCATTAGAATTATTATTTTAAACGTTTGTCAGAAGTACATAGTTAAGTTTTATTTAAAATAGGAGATTATGTCAGTGTCATTTTGTTCAGCATTGGAGAAACATTTACCTCAGTGTTCCAGTGTGGGCCAACGGGCCTCGCGCATCAAGTGTCTTTCCCTGGAGCACGTGTTACCGGCACCGCTGGAATAATCGAGCTCAAACCGGTTCACGCCCGTTGATTTGGAGACTACGCAAAAATTAGACTGCAGTTACGCAAACTACGCAGAACTTTTCTGCGCAAGCGTAACTCCAAACTCACAGCTCACGGTCTTCTCCGCGCACTGGAGCAATGCGATATTGAAACTGGTGTAACGTACACCTCCTTTTTACCGGCATTTTCCAGCGCCTTCAACATATATTAACTGTTTGAAACGTCAATAAGCAGTTTCAGACACTGGAAAACGAAGCAATTGTATGTAAGTTCATGTTTTTGGTTATGTTGGTGTCACGGTGACTGTTAGCCTTACCGGCTAAAACTGACAGAAATCAGCTGACTCGTGTTGCATCACCTCATTTTCAAGTTTTCACTGTGTTTTGTATTTGAGCAAACATCTATATAAAATCAGTTAGTCTTTGTAGAATATTAGAAACGCTGTGTGCTGGGCTAGAGAAATTAGCATTAGCTTTTACTCAGATCAGCTTTGTTTTCTTTTGACGTTTTGAGGTGTCGTGCTTCACATTTACAAGGTTTATACTCAAGGTTTAATTAAATTGGATGTTACTGTATTTAAATTCGTCGCTGTTCTCCTTTGTGCATATGACAGCTGCGTGTGGAGTCACAGAAAGAGCCAGAATCATGACGAAGATCAGTCCTCATTCACTCTTTCTCTTCGTCCTTAACAAACAGGTAAACTTCATATTTAACTGAAGTCAGTCTGACAGACTCTTTTGTTTCATAGCTTTAATACACGACTAGTTTGTGTGGAAAGTTTTGTGAGATATGTAATGATTTAATCAGGTTTGAATTCATTTCTCTCTCACGTTACAGACATCACAACGGCCATAGAGGAGATAAAAAGGAGGGAGTTGAGCTCTTCCTCTGTGCAAACTTCATCATCATCCTCTGCATCTGCAATGGAAGTTGCCCTGGTGAGTCTGTGCTATTTCTTTTTGCTTTAATGAAGGTTGTCAACAGGCTTGTCAGGATATGTAGCTACATGTACTTTGTCATGCTTATTCCACTAAAATGTACACTGAGATTGATTGTAAAACATTAACATATGCTTGTATGTGCAACACTCTTTTGGGAAAAGAAACATGACTGGCTGTCAATGTTGTTTAAGCTTAATTACATAGATATTGCAATATAATTCATACACAAAAATGCTGATATTAAAATAGCACTCGTTTACAACCTACTAATTCAGAATTCACCGAATTGTTTATTTTAATTTTTTTTGCATTGATGCATTCTTTTGTGCTTTTGCAAACAGTGTTGTTAAAGTGATCTACGTTTACAGATTTAGAAAAATGACTAAAAGCACTGCATCATGCATGCGTTTAGAAACCTGTTTCAAACGTTTGCATTTTCAGCCCCTAAATCGCTGTGGTGTAGTAAATAAACGGCCAAAGCACATAAAAAGTCTTACATTTTAAGTTGAAAACAAAAGCTCATCATTTTTGTCTCATATTTTTAGTTTTAATGATAAGTCTGAGACATTGTGTATACGTCATGATGTCACTTTTCCCAGCACATAACCCATTTTTAACAACTGCATATATAATCTGAAAGTCTTTCTTTGTTGTGTAACCCTGCTCAACCTATGCTGAAATATTAGGAAACGCATATCCAATGAATGACCCACATTTCCTCTGTCACATCCACACAAGCACACGCTCAGGCACATATACATATGCCTTTGGCAACTGTATGAGTCACGCTGTGCTGAAAGCGCTTGATCTGGTGGAGTGAGGAGAGTGAGACCACGGATGTGCGTTTAGGTGTAAAGCAGTGATAAGGAGTGTGGAAAAGCAGCTCTGAGATCGCCAAGCATGGAAGCTTGTGGATTAAGCCGCTGAATCTCCTACTGGGGGTGGTGGGGGGGAGGAGAGATATCTGGGCATTGTGTTTGAGATGGGAGAAATGGGGGCTTACACTGTCATGTGCTGTTAGCGGCAGCAGAAATAGTGAGAAAGAGAGATGCAGGAGAAAAAGGACCATCAGCCCAAATCTGCCAGCAGCCTTGGAAAGGTAGGGCAGATTAGTCAGTGGCTTACTGTATGTTTCCTCTTGTATGTGTGTGTGTGTGTTTATGTGATTTGTGTGTGTGTGTGTGTGTGTGTGTGTGTGTGTGTGTGTGTGTGTGTGTGTGTGTGTGTTTGCCCATCACTTGTCTTGCTGTTTTCATGCTTCTAAATGAATCTCTGTGCTCTAAGGAGCCATTTGGCAGCGTTGGAGTCTTGATGTGCATGTCAGCGAGTGTGTGATGGTGCTGACAGTGTCAGTGCGTGTGTATCTGTGTTGAGTGTTTTGAAGTACTTGTGTTTGAGTGGTCATTCACACCATTTATTGTTATTCGTTTGCATATATGCACACATGCAAATGACAGTGTGTTGTAAGGTTTGATGTTCATACAGAGCACCAAATGTTGGATGGAAATTCAGTGTGTGACAATATGGAATATCCTTTTTTTTCTGGTGTGTCAGTGTTGGTCACTGTGGTATTTATTTACAGTGTTTCTGCAGTTGATGGTGATCGTTGTGTTGTAAATTGAAAGCAGTTTTGTGCCCAAGCCTGTTAAAGGGGGCATAATGTGAAAAACAGGATTTTTCTTTGTTTTGTGAAAAGTTTTATTTCAAAACGACAAATTGCCCCATTTAGTCCAACCAGAGCATTGCTGAAAACATCATCCATTCATGAAAGGGGACATAGCCAATGTGCTTATGTTTAAGCCCTGTAAGTTTTGGTTTATTTTTTAACTTTTATTTATTTTAGAATGGTTATACTTCTTTTTTTTATACTAGATTGCTTAATTCTATATTTTGCATATTATTCTAGTAATGGAGCTACATGCATTTGAATAAGTACTTAGTTCTCAAAAGTAAAATGCCAAATTAATGTTTGCATTTATTTTGTTAATTAAATTATAGACTGTTAGTCTGTAAAAACGAGTTACTGGTTTGGATCAATCTAAAACACTATTCTGTACACTCTAAAGAAATGCTGGGTTTTCATAACCCTACTTTGGATCAAATACGAACAAACCCAACCACTGGGTTAAAAAGTGTCATTTAAATTGAATTGAAAAACAAATACATTGGGTTTGTCCATATTTGACCCAACTTTGTGTTATAACAACCCACAATTGTTCAGAGTGTATGATTTACAGATTTAGGTTTGAAATTTCTTTCATAAGTGAGCAAAATGGACATTATAAAGTCCAAAGTGTACTTAAGCCGTCCACATTCTGTTACCATTCATGTACATGGAGTTTTCTGTCCATGCAGGCGATACATGTGCAGAAGCGAGGTGAAAGTTCAAACAGAACACGTTCACTTGGTGGCACTGCACATGTGTCAAATTCCCCCGTTGAGTACCTTATGAAAGCTGCATGGGTACAGTTTTTCGTGAGACAGCAGAATGTGGAAAAGGAAGTATACCTGGGCCAGAAACTGGACCATACAAACGAGCTACACTCAAATCAAGCATGTAAATGAAGATCAAAATTTGTACAAACTATCCTAGCCATATTGTTTAAAAATTAGTCACTTTGTCTTTATAGTTGCAGTGGCAAAAACAGCCTGTTTGGTTCAATGTTCCAGGGAAAGTGTGGAAATTTATAACCTATTTTGGTGCTGGAAATATAAGTGGACTTATAATTGGTACATCTGTTTTTAATATGACCCCTTTAAAGTGCTGTTTGCACTGTAGTTTCATCATCTTCATCTTCTTCTTACAGTAATTTGTCTTCTCCTTCGCTGTCACTCCATGTTTTGTATCTATCCATTCATACTGTTTGCTACTGTTAATCTTTGCCTTCTCCATCAATCCTTGTTTTCTCAGTTTCTGTCTTCTCGGTTTGTTCTCTCAGGCTCATCCTGCCCTGAAGGCCTTCATGTGTGGCTCTCTCAGCGGCACCTGCTCCACTCTGCTCTTCCAGCCGCTGGATCTGGTGAAGACCCGGCTACAGACCCTGCAGAATAACATGCACCCAGGGTGAGACACCACCAACAAACATGCCTGCTGTTGCCCTGTCTAGACAGAAGCCTGCAGATAAACTGTCTTGATCTTTTTCTGGTATTAGGTGTCATGACTTGCACAGCTAATGTACTTGGTCAGAATTACAAGAGCAACGATCATGGAAACCACTTTAGTCCTTTCAACAGAAGCACATAATAGCTCTGTTGTACTGCTAAAAGTGACTTTCGCACCAGAAGAACTTTTTCATAGTTCCTAGAACCATTGGATGAATGACCTGCTTTATGGCATGTTCACACACAGTAGAAGCTAGGAATGATTTTAGTTATACTACTAATAGTATAGTATAAGCCCAGTTCAGTGAGAACTAATTTCCCCCAGACCATTAAGTGTGATGACCAATGTCAACATCAGACACTGCATTCAATGAAATTAACAACAAGAGGTTGTCGAATGTTGCGATCAAAATTGTGTTTTCAATGTGTGTCGTGTTACACAATGGAAACAGCAAAAAAGAACAACAAAATCACTTACAACAACTTCCTCCGTTATTTCAACTTCCGAACATATCATACCAAGCTGACAGATAAATGCAGGTAACATTATCTGCATTTGTGCCAGTGTTTTGTATGGCATGTATTATCCACCCAATCATTGAACATTAGGATCACTTAAGTTTCTGTTGTGCAGTATTAGCCTCTTCTCTGAATTGGGCATCAGTTAAGTTCCTAAACATGGGCTCTACAGCTAAAATTGTTACCAAAAAAAGCAGGTATTTCAACTTCAACTCTGTTTTCACAACACAATGAAAACAAGCTCCAGTCATGCAATTCACCAATAGTTGATTTTACTGAATATCATGCTTGATGCTGCTATCGTTAGTTCTTAGAGATGAAAGAAATGTTAATAGGAAAATAGTCCAGGGGGAAATTTAGTTCTTATAACTATTTGGTGCGAAAACTAATTACTGGTGTTTGTCTGAAAGTTGGCAATTTTAACAAAAGGGGCTGGGATGCTGGATTGGGATAACAAAACTTAAAAATAAAAATACCTTAGCAACAACTTAGAAACAGCATAGTAATGCATTAAAAACTACCAGTACATCTTCAGCCATCTAGAAGCCAACAGCAGTATCACAACAATCCATAGGACACAATAAAAGCTATTCAGAAGACAAATCAGAACCCAAAGCATCATCACAGTGAGTTTTACATATAAAAAAGCCACTAACATTTAAAATATATGGAAAATCTAGTTCTTATAAATTCTAAAGATAACATGATCTGAAAAATCCACTTTTTTATGGTTTTATACTGTGTTTTGCTAGCCTTCTGGTTGTTGTGGTGACTGTGAGGGGTTATTCTGCTGCTTTTTTTTTTTTTGGCAAAACACTTGTGAGTGTCATTGTATGTGTCTGTGTTTATATAACCGTGCCCTCTCTGTATGCTGTGTGGGAGTGTCGTCCTCTATTATTAAATTGTCTGCCTCTCTCAGCTTTGCAGAGAATAACGTTATACCCCCATGTCAAATTGTATGCGCTCATATGCTCAGCTTGCCATCAAAATGCAAAGATTTTTTGGCTCCTTGTGTGTGTCTTTCTTTGCCTCTCTGCCCGTGTTTGCCATGACCGTTTCTATTTCTGTCTTCGTCTCCCAGTGCTCCGAAAGTGGGGATGATTACAGTCCTTTTCAACGTGATCCGCACAGAAAAGCTGCTTGGTCTGTGGAAAGGGGTTTCACCAGTGAGTCTCAGTGTTTGATCACAGACATGCATTCTACATTTAATTTCAACTGCTGACCTTTGATTAGTAGATGACATATAGTGTGGCAGTTGTGCTTTGCTGTGGGCTTTGCTACTTCTTGATTAGAAAACAAAGCCACTGTATTAGGTACATATTGCTTGTACCACATTAAACCCCATTTTGCCTTCAGAGCTGTCTTAATATGTCCATATTTTGGAATTTTGGTACATATTGACCTTACATTATCATGCATCTAAGAAATGAATCTTCCGTTCCATCACATACCAAAAGTGCTCTATTAAAACATCCAAGATCTCAATGCGGTGGATGCGATTTGAGTTCACTGAGCTTACTGCCATGTTCATGTCATTGCCAACTCATTTGGAGTTTGACGTCATCCATCCGTGACTTGTTCAATGACCTGCATTCTGCAATAATACCTCACAGCAAACATAAGCAATCTGTAGCATTAATTTGGCTCACAACATGCCTTAATAATAAAACCAGAAAAAAAGCTGTTTTGATCGGTTCCCCCGTGGTGGTTTGAAGTTGTTGCACTGATTGCGTCATCACATTCGGTGCTCCTATTGGTTCTTGGGTTAATGCTTGTAGTAGCTGAAGTCAAACTGCAGGGAAGTGTCTGAAATCTTCTGACACTGCCAAAAATTTATCAGAGAGAAAATTTGCTCACAACGGCCATTAAGCACTCGGTAAACTTGTCAAACCAACGATTAAAGTCCACAGATTTTAGCCTAGTTATACAGGAATGTTTTGGGACTTCCCAAATTTGTCTCAGATTATCAAATTGTGACTTAAATCGCAGTGTGAGCAGGGCATAATATGTGCTAAAAATATCTCATTATGCATCCAACTTCCACTTCCATGTCCATCAGAAATTAACTCCTCATACTGGACGACTTTTTCCCACTTCTTTCATTGTATAGTTTTGGTGAGCTCAATTGAGTTGTAGCTTCAGTTTCCTGTTCTTAGATGACAGGAGTGGTACCTGGAGTGATCTTTTCCTGCTGCGGCTGTATCTCATCTTCATCAAGTTGATACATTTTATGCATTCAGAGATGCTGGTTTCCACACCTAGGTTGTAAGATGTGATTATTTGAGTCGCTGTTTCCTTTCTGTTTACTTAAAGGCACACTATATAAGATTTTGTATGCATTATTTAGTATGATAAAATAGAACTGCTTCTTCTCCACGTGATCATGACTGAATGAATCAGTCGACTGTGGCATTATACAAACTCAAATATATATATATATATGAAAAGTATCAAATTTATTTACTTAAAAAAAGCTCACGGCATGTGACGTTTCGAGCAACCCATAGGATGTAACGAAGACAACAACTCCCATGATTCCATACTCTGTCATAACATCTTTGTTTGCTGTGAATAAGCGCCCTCTAGTGGTGAGAATTATAAATTGTGCCTTTAAACCAGTCTTGCCATTCTCCTCTGACCTTTTGGCATTAACAAGCCATTTTTGCCCACAGAATTTCTGCTCGCTGGATATATTTTTCTTTTTTTGACCATTATGTATTATTATTAAACCCATGACATATTTGTGCAAAATAATTTTATAAAACCATCTGCTAAGCACCAACAACCATGCCATGTTCAAAAGCACTAAAATGACCATTCGTTTTAACTGCAACAGCATGTCTTGATCTCTCCTTGTCTAAATACATTGAGTTTGTGCTGTGATTGGTTGATTTAGATGTGTTAACAAACAGTTAACCTAATAAAGTGGCCATTTAGTATTTATTCAAATTGGTTAATATTCTCTCTGTTTTTCTGTCCTGCAGTCATTCATGCGCTGTATCCCTGGCGTAGGAATCTACTTCAGCACATTTTACTCACTGAAGCAGCATTATTTCCAGGAAGGGTCTCCAAGCGCTGGGGAGGCAGTTTTGCTAGGGGCAGGGGCTCGTTGTGTGGCAGGTGTAGCCATGCTACCCTTCACAGTCATAAAGACTCGTTTTGAGGTGAGGAGTCTTACCGAGAAGCTGCATGTACATTGAAAATGCATGTTTACTGCTGTGTTTATTCCCTCTTGCTTGTTTTATTTCAGAGCGGGAGGTACAATTACATAAGTGTAGCTGGAGCTCTCAAAAGTGTGTGTCAGAATGAAGGTCCCAAGGCCCTTTACTCTGGCCTCACAGCAACTCTGCTCAGAGATGCCCCATTCTCTGGCATCTACGTCATGTTTTATAGCCAGGCCAAGAAGGCTTTACCACAGGGTGAGCTTCTGATGGGTTATCAATGTGATGTAATCTGTTGATGGTTCATTGATTATTAATGTGTTCTCTTACTCAGAAATCCGCTCGTCCTCCATTGCCCCATTGGTTAATTTTGGCTGCGGTGTGGTGGCTGGTATTTTGGCTTCTCTTGCCACTCAGCCAGCAGATGTGATCAAAACCCACATGCAAGTGAGCCCAGCGCTGTATCCCAAGACAAGTGATGCCATGCGCCATGTTTATATTGTAAGCATCATGGAAGGAAATGTATTTATCTTGATTCACTTAAAAAAAAAATTCAAAGTACAAAAAAAAAATCTTGAACCTTTTTTGGTTTGTTTTTAAAACAGAAAACTAAGAAACAGTGCATTTATGCCAGTTTTGACTCCTCTTACGAACAGAAAATTCAGTCATTTCAAATATTTATCACATTTAGTTTTTACACACAAAATGAAAATGCATTTTGTTGAAAATGAAAATTGTTGTGGTGAATAATTCATCTGTGCATGTCATTAAGAAAAAAATAGTTTGAAATCTGAAACTGCACTTCCTGTTTTTCTCAGTTAAATTGTCAATTTAGGAATTGGGCGTGGCTAACATACTTAACCACACCCCTCCAACTGTCAGTTTTGACAACAAACAGAAATGGTGAGGAGGAGGTGTCTATTAGGTTGTAATAACTCTCCCCAACCCCTTTCCCGATCTTTCTTAATGAAATGCCTACTTTACTGCATCCAATCAGCTCGCAGTAGAAAAACAAGCAACGCCCACTGTTTTCTCATTTAATATTCCGTTTCTTTAGAAACTGCTTCACAATATGAAGAAGAATTTTTAAAAAAAAACTGTCGCAGCTTCCGGTTCATGCAGACTTTAAATTTTGTTCTCTGTGTGGGCGGTAATTACACACACCCTCACTGCTGATTGCTTGACCAAACTTCAAACAGGGAGCAACCAAAACAAGTGCTGTACAATGTTCTTCACCATTTTAGCTGAATTGGTCACATAGTTAAAAATGTGTCATTCTTGAAAGCCTTGGTTTTTGCAGTTTCAAATTTGGAGAGTGTTTTCATAAAGATACCTCAAATGACATCTCAGTGTGGACGGAAGGTCGAAACAAAGAGAAAAATAAGAGTTTTTAAACGAAAACATATTAGTGTGGACATGGCCTTAAACGAGGTCTTCTTAATTTAATTTAATTTAATTTTTGACTCCTATAGGGCTGGGCCGATAAACGATGTTATGTTTTTATGTCAATAAAAATATATACAATTTTTGTCAATAACAATGATAAGCTCTGGACTTTTCTGGAAAAATTATCGGCCGAAAATGTTATGCCATTTAATAGACCTTCTAATTTTTGTGGCTTCAGTCATTGTTGGGGTACTCTTTTAAATCTGGATCCATTAACAACTTATATCGAAATGTATATCGTTGTCGTTCAATATGGAAAATAATTATCGAGATTGCATTTTTGCCATATCGCCCAGCCCTACTCTCATATGACTGTTGCCAGCGTTTTAAAGTCGCTTACATCATTATAACTCTTTTTCTGTCTGTCTTATTGTAGAAGCATGGCCTGAGCGGGTTCTTCCGCGGGGCAGTTCCTCGTTCTCTAAGGAGAACCCTCATGGCTGCAATGGCCTGGACTGTGTACGAGCAGCTGATGGCACGCATGGGCCTGAAGTCCTAAAGACCTCCGCTGCACTTCATGTGTGCATTCAGACTGTGCTTCAAGGGCGTTTCACATGATGGCGATCTGTCATCTGTGAAGGGTTGATAAAAACACTAGCAGCTACTGTTGGCTGAGCTACAGGTAGTAGAAGGGTTGTGTGAGTGTCTGTGTTTTCAAAGTGCAGTGAGTGTTTACCCAGTGACACCTCTGAAAGTGACATTCCCCAATTGCCACATTGTGAGTTTGTCTGCTTTGTTGACAGTGTATTGAGACAGAGGAAAGCCAATGAAATGCTAAACCATGTGCTGTTCTCACAAGAAACACCCCTTTCATAAGATAAACAGGCCCTCCTATGCAGTGTTTTTAAACCTTGTCGTCCTTTTTTTATTTGAGGATGAGGTTTAGCGGGCATTACAAAAACATTCTGACAGTACTCCAGCACTCAGACAATCAAACCCAATTATTCCAGGGCTGGAAACCGAGCTCACATCAACACACGCTTCTGTTAATGATGATTGCGCGTCTCGATGCGATTATTTGTGTGTGCTACTGATTTCCTGTGCTGTAAGACTGGATGGATTTTTCAGTGTGTTGCAGTGCGCTGGGTTTTATTTTCTTGAGCGCTTCTGGGCACAGACAAAGCCAGGATTTGTACATTGTAAGATTTTAGACCTGGAGAAACATTTAATATTTATTTTAAAATAGGAGAGGAGAACTATAGTGCTCTGGTTGAAGTGGAAAAGATTTTTCGCACATATCGTGGAGAAATGACAGTACTAAATTAGCTGTGTTTCTGCTTTTTTGGATCATATTGATTGACTTTTGTTGTATTGTGTAGTAATCACCTTGTTAAGATGCCATCTTATCATCAGTGTAATGTTACTTCTGCATGACCCATCAGGGTGAATTTGAGGAAATCTGCCAAAAATGTGTCCAGATTGGTTGTTTACCCTTAATAAATGCAGAACCGGTACAATACTTGAGGGAAATAAGGTTTATGAGGCCCATTGGAATAATTGAGATTATTGTAATAGTATTTAGGAACATTTTCTCCTTCAGTTTTTCTCAAATCATTAAATTCAGGTGATAATATATAATAATGTGATTATAAATTAATTAAGGAGATACTAATTTTGTACAACATTGTAATATTTGTTGTTCTGTCCCTATTTTTCCCAGATATTAAATCATTTTTAATGTAACATTTGAGAATAAACTTAAAAAAAATGAGAATTTAATACAAATATTCTTACAGCAACTTTGGGCTAAATAATACCTGGGCATGATTTCATAAAAATTCACCCCATTTTTGCCACTTAAATACACTAAGGGTTCATGCTGTGCGCACTCGCCAATGTCGATCCCAATTAGACCTCTGCAGGAACCATAATCATATTTCATCAAGTGTGTTTGGCCATTGAAATTCAAGAAGTTGATGGGCACAACTCATAATAACTAAAGCCAGTTTTAAATTGTCCTGATTAAAATCGCATTGGCTTCTCCCAGACAAACCAAGATTATTTACTGCAAAATCAATTTAATACCCGTATTAAGAAGATTGAAGACCCGTGGATGAAATGATACACTAGTTTTATGTCAAGTTTTGATCACGCGACACACTACATGTAAATAGTTTGTCAAGGCACTTTAAATTCAGTGAAGTCGACTGAATCAGGCTTGTTTGGGGGTGTGTGTTGGTCAAATGTTGCTATATAAGCCATTGTGCTCTTGTGCTGTACTGTGGAGATGTTCTTTGCCTTCACACAATCTTTATTGTCTCTTCAGCTTTTCTTATTGCCATTTATTGTTGGTATTTTTCTGTATGTGAGAATATTTGCACATGCAAATGTCGTGCCTATGTGAATATGTCAATAAATCTCCCCCGTTTTCTACATAATTGTTGTCATAAACTCCAAGTTTGGTTTGTTTACGATAAACCAAATCCTTTTGAAGGCAAGCCTACATCCATAATCAAAAAAAAAGTCTAATGGCTAATGCTGTAGCTTTGGGGAGGAGACCAGATGCAATTATGTGATTGGCTGGCAGCTGCTTCACATGACCAAGTTAGCATTATACTTTTTTCCAATGGTAAGTAATACAGGCTGTGTTCAAACTTTCTCAGTTGCTGGCCTACTGACTGTATGTGCTTTCAAATGCAGCCACTTGTAGCAGGATAACCATATTAGCATTGAGAAGATATTACCTCATCCAATTGACCACTAGGGGGCACTGTGCCAAAACTGTATGTAATTTTGGGTCATAGTTACTCTACTAGACTCTAAATGTGGTTTTAAATATGACAAACCATTTTGGCAAGCTTTTTGTCAAATTAACGCTCTGTTTACCTGGCAGTCTGGCACAAATCCAATTTTCTGGTTGAAAAATAATACCGCTAAAATCAGCCTATGCTGGTTGGCTAGTCTTAGCTGATTTAAGCTGGAAGTAGCTGGTTTTATTTGGTATTTCTAAGTTAAAACTTGGTTTGTTTAGATGGAAATTCTGTTTCATCAAATGTGTGGGCATGAATCCACCACTCTTGACTTTTTGCTCTTTCAACAGTGGTTGTGTCACCAAAGTGGACCTCATTAAAGCTGTCTTTATGATTACAACATAAATTTTTTTTTCACTTTTTTGTCCAATTAACTGATGTCAGGTGTATTTTTTCTGACATTTATGAAATAGCAAAAGTCCATGTACAATATGAGGGTTAAACTTTTAACTGTTAACCTTGTCTAATATGTCCTTAATGTTCAGTGGCCAATAGCTGGCATGTTTTTCAAGATACAAACATGCCCTCACAATAAAGTGGCACATTGGAAAAAACATGTATTGGATTAATTAGAGGTGAGATCTTGGAAAATGCTGACATTAGCCTGATAGCACTGAAAATTTACATACCATTCTGCAGATCACCATCTAAAAGCCGCCTCCTGAACACGCACTAGACAACATCACTACAATTCATCACATAACATCAGTGGACATTTTGTGTGGGCATATTCATCCTAAAACTGCCACTGCCATTTACTAGAGAGAAATCTTAATAGTAGCTATACTGTTAATAATAAAAATACCAAACTTTAAAAAAAGAAGGGTTGTTAAATTGAATTGTATTTTGACAGGCAGGTAAGACAGCCTGTCGTAATGTTCAGACCGAACGTTTTGATTGGATGAACTGTTTTTGGTCCTATACCTTCCACAGAACATTAAAATACATGCAGTGAACATGTAGACCAGTTAATTTAAGGATTGCTATCAGGATGTGAAGAGACTTTCAACTGAAGCTTCCTGCACTGGTTTGGATCCAGTCAGCTGGTAAATAAGTTTTGAACAATATTCAAAATGGCAGAAATATTTGCATACAGCTGATGTTGAGCCACGCAATCCAATTGAGACGCCCCTCACTGCAGCCTGTAGTGCGCTGACGAAGCCCATGTCAACATCTTGTATGTTGATGTCATGCATGTCAATGTCACGTATGTGTTAGCGTGCATGTGTAGCGGCTGTCCTGTAGGACTGTATTTTGATTTCATTATTTGTATTATTTATTAAATTACACAATACAGTGTGTTATTAATGTCCACACCCAAACCCTAAACCCAACCATCACAGCAAGCAAGCCGGTTACAACCATAGACATTATAATAGATGTCTTTGGTTGCGAGTTGTGACATCATCTTTTTTTTTCTTCTTGTATTTTTACAGTGGTTGGCATCCAGCATTTTGGTGCATTACTGCCACCTTCAGCTCTGGTCTGAATTTCATTCATTCATTTTCTTTTCTTTATTAATCTGGGGTCGCCACAGCGGAATGAACCGCCAACTTATACAGCATTTGTTTTACGCATTTATGTTTTTCCCCATCACACACACCCATACACTCTCATTTACATACACTACAGACAATTAAGCTTACCCAATTCACCTATAGCGCATGTCTTTGGACTTGTGGGGGACACCGGAGGAAACCCACACGAACACGGGCAGAACGTGCAAACTCCACACCGAAATGCCAACTGACCCAGCCGAGGACTGAACCAGTGACCTTCTTGCTGTGAGGCGATCGTGCTACCCACTGCGCCACCGTCACGCCCTTGGACTGAACTTACAGACTAAAATAATGGACACTACTTGAGTATGTACTACATTTGAATGTACTACACAACTGTATGAAAATATGCTATTTCAGATGCAACCATGCAGTACGTTACATTGTGCATACACACTTCTTTGTGCGTGACGTGGTGTATACTTGACGTCACAGTGCTACAGGAGGCAGCGAGGACTATTAGATCCTATTATCGATAATTATGTAATCCACTCAAATGTCTGTTGTGACATATAGTCCAGGAGAATGGTATTTTCAATTTAGTGCCCCCTATAGGCTAATTATGATGATTCCTTGTTTCTAAGTAGTGCAAGGCCACTATCATCTAACCAAATCTCTGCAGTTGGGGATAGATGTAAACCCATTGTAGGAGACCTCCAAAGCAAAATCTTTAAAATAGCAGCATTTCAAGATTGTTTAAAGTCACGGATTCTCTCCGCTGTTAGCCTGAGGAAGCGTGGTTTAGTATGTTATGCTGTACACAACAACGTGGCACAAAAGAGTCTTTCCTCTGTGTTCTTCTCCGCTCTGCCGGCACTGCTGATGCCACAAAAGCTGACAGCCTGATGGCTCAATCCGGCATGCAGACAGACAGAGTGTGATTCGGATATACGAGGACACCAGACTGAAGCACTGCAAAGACAAAGACTGTCTCCGGAAGACCTGAGGAGCTTTATTTACATAAACCACAATATGAGCGAGATGTCAGACACCAGTTGGGCTCTGTGTGGAAATATTTGAACAGTTATAAAATGTAAACATTAGACTCGAGCTGCTGTTTGAAGAACTTGTCATGGGGAAAATGAGCAATATATAAGACTGTGTGGCATGATGTATTTTCTTTTAAATTTAGTGATTCGGTTTATACATTCATTCATTCATTCATTTTCATTTCGGCTTAATCCCTTTATTAATCTGGGGTCGCCACAGCGAAATGAACCGCCAACTTATCCAGCATATGTTTTACGCAGCGGATGCCCTTCCAGCTGCAACCCATCTCTGGGAAACATCCATACACACCCATTCACACTCATACACTACGGACAATTTAGCTTACCCAATTCATCTGTACCGCATGTCTTTGGACTCGTGGGGGAAACCGGAGCACCCGGAGGAAACCCACGCCAACACGAGGAGAACATGCAAACTCCACACAGAAACGCCAACTGACCCAGCTGGGGCTCGAACCAGCGACCTTCTTGCTGTGAGGCGATTGTGCTACCCACTGCGCCACCGTGAGGCCACATTCATTTAATCATTTGGCAGATTATTTTATCCAAGGCCCCTTTAGAGCATTAGGAGTAAGCAAAGCAACAAAACAACAGTAATATGTAAATAGATAATATGATTATTTCTTGTCAGTATATATTATGCTTTCATTGTATCTTTCATTATATATCGTTGTATTCATTCATTCATTTTCTTTTTTCGGCTTAGTCCCTTATTAATCTGGGGTCCCCACAGCGGAATGAACCGCCAACTTATCCAGCATATTTTTTACAACCTTCTTGTTGTGAGGCGATTGTGCTACCCACTGCGCCACCGTGCTGCCCCTATATCGTTATATACATGTATAAATTGTATACATGTATACATTCATTCATTTTCCTTTGGCTTAGTCCCTGTATTTATCAGGGGTCGCCACAGCGGAATGTACCGCCAATTTATCCAGCATATGTTTTACACAGTGGATGCCCTTCCAGCTGCAACCCAGTACTGGGAAACACCCATACACACTCATTCACACATACTCCAGCCAATTTAGATTATTCAATTCATCTACAGCATCTCTTTGGACTGTGGGGGAAACCGGAGCACCTGGAGGAAACCCACGCCAACATGGGGAGAACATGCAAACTCCACACAGAAATGCTATCTGACCCAGCCGGAACTCGAACCAGCGACCTTCTTACTGTGAGGCGATCATGTTACCCACTGAGCCACTGTGTCGCCCTACATACAAATTCATTCATTCATTTCCTTTTCAGCTTAGTCCCTTTATTAATCTGAGGTCGCCACAGCGGAATGAACTGCCAACTTATCCAGCATATGTTTTACGCAGCGGATGCCCTTCCAGCTGCAACCCAGCACTGGGAAATATCCATACACTCTCATTCACACACATAGACTACGGCCAATTTACCTATAGCGCATGTCTTTGGACTTGTGGGGGAAACCGGAGCACCCGGAGGAAACCCACGCCAACACGGGAAGAACATGCAAACTCCACACAGAAACACCAACTGACCTAGCCTGGGCTCGAACCAGCGACCTTCTTGCTGTGAGGCGATTGTGCTACCCACTGCGCCACCGTGCTGCCATATTTTATTAATCGATTGATTATTATTTTATGCTTTTGTTTCTCCTAATGCTTCCACGGACCCCCTAACACTTTTTTTCTGCCTTCTGTCAGTCCTCGGACCCCAGTCTGACGACCCCTGATTTAGTGTGAGTGAATGGTAAATGCATTGACGTTTTTTTATTTGTTTATTTGATCAACTATGCAAACTGTCACATGTGAAATCCTCCACCAGTAGAGGTCAGTATTATAATAGCGTATTAGAAATGAGAAATGCAGCGAGTGAGACATTCTTTCTAGTATGATTGGTGGACACCCGCGTATATAATACACGTCATTTCCTCTTCCCGCCCTCTTTTTGCCGTGAGGTGCAGAACTCCATACGGCGTTGTCTCGTGGTGAGCAGAAATCCTATAAATATGACTTTTAAACGTCTACTTCTATCAGAGCTTTTTAAATAAATTTTATAATAGTCTGTTTTCATCAGATGCCATGTTAGATGCGAAGTTTACGTCAGATCTCGTAAAATATAAAGGCGTAATCCCTAATGTGTGATGTCGCACTAGGAAACGCGTGTTCGGCTGCAGTTAGTGTAGCGCGCGCGGTGGTCAAACGCAAAATCAATAAGCACTATTGTTTTGTTTCACGTAAAATCTATATTTTATAATGATATGAGTTGGTAATAATAAGTCATACTCTCATTTCTTCAGTGAGTTAACGCGAGAATGCGCATCATCCATCCCAGGCCATGATTTACACTAACTCGTGTGACCGATATTTTGAAACATGTTAAGTATTTAGTTTATAATAGTCATTTTCTTAAAGGTGTCAGGCGATTCTTTAAAATTAAACCTCATATTCTGACCCTCTGTTGCTTGCTATAAACCAAAGTGATTATCAGAAAATAAACCATTTTGTGCAGAAAACAGTTGCTTTCTGAAACGTTACTTAAATATTCTACTTAGTAGTCTAATACTGATGTTTGTCTTATTTTTAAATGTGTAATACTGACGTCTAGTTTGTACTAAATGTAGCATTTTACGATTTCACTTCAGGTAATTGTTTATATATTTTATGAATGGAACATTTTATTACACTGGTTTGTCTTTAAAGGGATGGTCAACCCCAAAAGTGACAATTCTCACAATTTATTCACTTTTAAACTTCTTTTTTCGGTATAACACAAGGCAATATTCTGAATAATGGTGATGGTAAAAATCAGCCATTGACATTTATAGTAAGAACAGAAAATGGAGGGGAGAAAAATGAAAGTCAATGACTGTTTTTCTAAGATTATTCAGTATATCTTTTTTTCACCAGAGGAAAGAACCCAAACAGATTCAAAACAAGTGGAGAATGAGAAAATCATGACAGTTTTCATTTTTTGGGAACTATCCCAATAAAAGCTATAGGATACTGGAAAACTTTTGCTTTCCTTTTCAGCTGTGAATTGATTTGTCAGCATTTGCTTGACTGTTGTCTATTGTGGCTTTTTGAATGCATTTGACCTCGCATTTACACTAACAGCAATCCAATAGTTTTCTTATATATATATATATATATATATATATATATATATATATATATATAGATCTCTATTTATGGAAGTTGTTGAAGCTCAAATGTTGTAGACCCTGTTTATACTTTTTTTAATCTATTTGTGTTTGGATCAATAAACATCTTGTGTTCAGGCATAAACAGGGCTTCATCTACCAAGTGAAAATGTAAAAATCAATCTTCAGAGTCTGTAAACATTACGCACACTGTTAAAACCTTTCACTAATGTTGGTGTTTAGGTGTCGGAAGTGTGCTAGAGTGATTCAGCCGGGATTTCGCTAACACCAGTAGGGCTGATGGCCCCTTGACTGGAGTTTGATAGCAACCTGAGCTACATTTATCTAAACTCAACCTAGAAACACTCTATTTTTTTCTTCCAACTAACATATCTATTTTTTTTTCCTCTCCTTAGCTTTTCCACTAAACTCGTTACGCAGGGAAAGTGGTCACGATGTCCGGAGGTCTGGATGTCCTTCAAATGAAGGAGGAGGATGTGCTGAAGTTCCTGGCTGCAGGAACCCATCTGGGAGGAACCAACCTGGACTTCCAGATGGAGCAGTATGTCTACAAGAGAAAGAGTGACGGTAAGAAGTGCAGAGACTAGGTTCGTAATGCAGAGAAATGCCTTTGTTGTAACTTGTCTAATTAAATGGAACAAGTTGGTAAGCTTCAATCTGTAAACATGCACACGATTAAAGCCTGGCACTGATGTTGGTGTTTGGGTGTCGGAAGTGTGCTAAATTGACATTGCTAGGTATTCGCTAACACCAGTAGGGCTGAAGCGCCTCATGACTGGAGTTTGATAGCAACCTTTGCTACATTTGATATAAATTCATGTTAAGTTAATTTTTGTTAGTTAATTTTCAAGCTTAAATTAGAGCATTTGCTATATAATACACACACACACACACACACACACTAGATAACAATTGAAGTGGATCAGACCCTTTCAATAAAGTTCTAAAACTATTGAATGGCGCCCATTCTAGTCTTGGGATAATTTAATTTTTTGACTGCTTTCAGGGAACCATGAGAACATTACATTGTTGGAAAATTTTAAATTAAGATGCCAGGGGATACTGGAAGAGATTAGAGTGACAGTTTGTGAACCGCTGCTATAACTGATTTGCATTTCTGCAGGCGTGTACATCATCAACCTTAAAAAGACGTGGGAGAAGCTGCTGTTGGCTGCTCGTGCCATTGTTGCCATTGAGAATCCAGCTGATGTTTGCGTTATCTCCTCCAGAAACACTGGCCAGGTAATTCAAACTCAACCAGCTGTAATCTTAAAAGCAGACTATTTTTATTTATTATCTCTTAAAATAGACATGCACACTATTAAAACTGAACACTGTTGTCAGTGTTTGAGTGTCGGAAGTGTGCTATAGTAATTCGGCCGGGATTTCGCTAACACCATGAGGGCTTTGCCCCATGACTGGGGTTTGATAGTAACCTGCGCCACAATGTCTTTGCAGGATATATATATCATAATCGTCTTTTTCATGACTGCCTGTGTCTTAACCAAAGTCGTGAGTCTATTGCAATCAATGATTGGCTTCTGTACTAGAAGGCGCTGCTTCATTCGCCATATTGACCGTTACACTTTTCCCCATTCAAAACTGAGTGACGCGTCTTGTGGATTCTATAGTCTTTGTGTTAACTCGCTACTTTCTCCCCATCAGAGGGCTGTGCTGAAGTTTGCCTCTGCCACTGGCTCGACCACCTTCGCTGGTCGTTTTACTCCTGGAACCTTCACCAATCAGATTCAGGCTGCTTTCAGAGAGCCCCGCCTCCTGATTGTAACTGATCCTCGTGCTGACCACCAGCCCCTGACTGAAGCCTCTTACGTCAACATCCCAACCATTGCCCTCTGCAACACAGACTCACCTCTGAGATACGTCGACATTGCCATCCCATGCAACAACAAGGTAAGAATGAGAGACTGAACTCGGGTGGTTTCATCGGCATGTAGATAGTTGACCAATCTATGTTTTGAAATTTTAAAATAATTTTGACTTAAGCTGTACATGTTATTAAAATTAACTCTCAGACAGGAGCTGAAATCAATTGCATGTAGATTTGGATGAAAGTCTTGGGGGGGGGGGAAATGCAAATGAAAGTGCAATGGTTTGTGTCTTAGGGTCCCCACTCTGTGGGTCTGATGTGGTGGATGTTGGCCAGGGAGGTGCTGAGGATGAGAGGCACCATCTCCAGAGAGCACCCATGGGAGGTCATGCCTGATCTGTACTTCTACAGAGATCCTGAGGAGGTATGATCCCTCATTTAAACTTTGTATTTATCAGTTTTCATATGTATTATTTAATTGAAAGAATGCCAAAACCAATTACAAGTAATATGTTGGTAAATATACAAGGTGTCTTGTAGGCCATACTAGACTGACTCGTGAGCATTTATTTAATAAGACGCACTGTGCCTGTAAACAAATGTAAATGTAAAGTGTCATAAGACTGCGTTTCTTTTAAGGGCAAGTTGCCAAAATTTGAGGAATTCCTTTTGCTGCTGAGACTACTCTAGTCATTTAATTAGCCATTTGCAAGTCAGCTGATGATTCCATCACGCATACAAGAGCATGAAGCCCAGCGCAGAACATTATTTTTACATGATTAACGAGTATTGTAAGAAATTTCATAAAACGGTACTTTTTGTATCTTAAAGGCTTTAAATTGAATGTGAATGATAGAATTACTAAATGTGCGAATTTATTTCTTTCTTTCCCCAAGTGGACACTGAGTCAATTCAATGTGTATTAAACATAGCTGTAATTATATTGTATCTAGACAGTGCACTGATTTTCTGTCGTACCTTCAGATTGAGAAGGAAGAGCAGGCCGCTGCTGAGAAGGCTGTTGGCAAGGAGGAGTTCCAGGGTGAATGGACCGCCCCTGTGCCCGACTTCAACCAGCCTGAGGTTGCTGACTGGTCTGAAGGCGTCCAGGTTCCATCCGTGCCCATCCAGCAGTTCCCAGCTGGCATTGAGGGTAAGTCAACTTATTTCTTCCAGATATTATGATTGGAAAATGAATTGTAGGGGTGTACTGTATTCAAACTGAGCAGAAAATCATTATTCGCCCACCACAGCATGTACCATGGTACTCGTAGTATACGTGCGTGTCTGTATGGTTGTATTGTTACACCCCTATTTAATTTTAGAATATTTGTCATTGATCAAACTGAAACAACTTTGTCATTATTTGTATATTGATTTTGTACAATGAATGGTTAAGTGGTTATGATTATAAATTATATATTGAGTATTTAGTGCAAGTGTTGCAATGAATATAGCCAATGCTGCATATATGGCATTAAACCTAAATAAACACCACTAATGAACAATATTCAATTGTTTCAGCTGATCCTAATCTCCATGATCATGCTAATTAAAATTATTCTGAAATAATGATCAACTTTTCTTACCTTCAGCTCCTGGCAAAGCTGCACCTGCTGAGGTGTATGCAGGTAAGCGACATTTTCTGACTTTCTGGGATGTAAGAGTGTAGCAGCATGAACTGCACAATAAAAAGTAAAAAATTGGGCGTAATATTTCTGAATTTGTCGTTGTCTTGAACAGAGGACTGGAGCGCTCAGCCTGCCACCGAGGATTGGTCAGCTGCTCCCACAGCTCAGGCCGGAGACTGGGGTGGAGCCACCGCAGACTGGTCTTAAGTGGAGCGTTAGCCTGGTGTGATGCTTGGAAATCAATAAATTTGATTTGTCTAAAAATCTTGCCTCTCTCGCATTAATTGAAAGTTTTTACTATTGTAATCTGTGCTGTAATATTACAAGCAGCAGTGAGCAAGTTGCATCAAAGGAGGTCTGAAACTCGTAGTTTCTTTCATTTTGCATAGTGTTTTTTGTTTGTTTTTTAATAGTACAGTGCCTAAATAGTTTTGTTTTTCTTGACGTTTTTCATTTGGCCATGTAGAGCGCTTTATTGGATTATAGAACACACTGTAACTTTTTTGTGTTTTAATACATTTTCCATAAAACGATCTCTGTGGGAAGCATTCCTCATGAACTAGCTGCTGAAAAGGTGGCACTAATGCACTGCTTTGACCGGTAATGCTATTTTTACATTAAAAATAGATTTAAATCATAAAGTTTACTGATTTATGGTAAAACAATACCTATAGAGAGAGAGAGAGAGACAATATTTCACTCGTGTTACTGTTGACTGTTTGTTAAGTCATGTGGTTATACCAATTCACTTAGTTTTTTGCATTTGGCATCTTTTTTTCAAATCTAAATACAAGTAGCTACCATTTCAAACAGTACTTAAAATCAAGTAAATTTTTACTTTTAATATTCATAGTCTTGCCAGAATCCGTTGTCAGTCCATCAAACAGCATTTATCATTGTCTGAAGCGATTGGTTCAAGGATCTCTTATTCTAAACCTTTAGAAAAATCCACTGTCCTCTGATTACCAAATCCTAGTTTTCACTACTTGTAAGCAGCGACAGTAATGAGGGTTCAGTTTTAGTCATGTTCTGGAAATGCTTACAGTTCTGCTGCTACTTAACATTTTGTATATAAATAGTTTTAAAAGAGCAGCTTTTATTATAGAATGAATTCATTAGTTGCTCATCCAGGCTTTATAACATGCTGTCTACTTGAAGGGAAGAAAACCTAATCGGGTGAAATAAAGATTTGTAGTTGCACACAGAAATCACGAGTCTTAGAATTTGAAATGTGTCTGGTTTTGGTTTGTAATTAAACACCTCTGTTTCTCTATGACCATACTGTGTGTGGTGTGTGTGTGTGTGGTGAAACGACCAGTTTTTCTTATTTTCTCGCGTTTCAATGAAAACGATCCACCCCAGATGGGACTCGAACCCACAATCCCTGGCTTAGGAGGCCAGTGCCTTATCCATTAGGCCACTGGGGCTACGTGTGAGAATGTAAGAACTATATATGTGATCCTTTTGCGTGAGATATCATCTGTTTCTAGATCTCTGTGATCGTTTTTTGAACAAACGCAGAATAATCGCCGAGCCTGAATCAAACCTGTGTAGTCTTCTGTCCTGCCACTCAATATTGCAGAACGGGTTGCTAAGCAACATCTTGACGCCGCGCCGCAAGCAAACATGGCAGACGAGATTAGCGATTCTATATTCTAGCATTTCACACAATATGACGGTCGCAGTTACAGTTCAGACATATTGTATGTAGTCCGATTTAATAATCCAGGAGCTAGAATCGAGCGAGTTGTTCAAAGGCGAACGCAGATCTGCCTCACTTCTACGTGCACGTAATAGTCACTTAGCAAGTTTGCTAGCTTGTAGGCTAACGTTATCTGGCTAACGTTAGTTCACTTAATCTACAGATATACAGTTCTAGATTTATTCACATAAGTCAAAGCAATTTGTAGATTTAGTTTTTGGTTTTATCTGCTTTATGATGTTTAGAGGGTTAGTAAAATGACTGGTTAGTTTCAGGACTGTGTTGTTTGAGGAAAGAGAACAGTCGTCACCATGGTGAGTATAAATCAACATGTAACGTTACTGTTTTTAAATATATAACAATGCACATTTTAAGCAAACACGCTTTTTGTGCTTAGTCTTCATTATATAAATATAATAAACTGTAGCTATCGATAATAGTAATATTAGTTTTGCTTGTATTTATAATTACTTTTTGAACTGAATGTATTATTCCTAATTTTAATTCTTTATGACTAAATTAATTTCAGGACTTTTTTGTCATAGTATAAAGCTGCCGACGTGAAAAGCCCTTACTCTTTTATTTCTAGAAATTATTGAACAAGAAGTCTGCTTTAATATTACTGCTTTAATATTAAAGCTTAATTACATTTAAGAATTTCACAAAATAGATTAGTGTAGTACTTTATTATTCCCTTCACAATTTAAAGTAAACATGAGTTACAGGAAGAGAATAAAGACCAATGATCAGGTCTCTAAAAAGGTTTTAAAAGTATTTATTTTCCCTGTACAAATTAATTATCTTAAATTAATAATCTTGTTGCATGCACTGCTGATCTTGTTGCATGAAACATCTGCACATTCTTTAAAGAGGTACACTGACTGGAGAAGAACAACATCATGTTAAGGCTTCTCTTATGAGAAATATAATATATAATAATACTATATATGACTTTTTTATTAAAGCAAAAGCAAAATCTTAAATCTTTATAAATCCTACTTAACAAAAGTATACTGCATAGTCAGTAGATATTTTAAATTAATTAATAACCTACAATATTTTAAATCAATTGCTCTTTTGATTCTTTACAAAATAAATAATAATTAACTTTTTATCATTGACAATAAATTTTTTCTGAGCACAGAATCAGCACATTAGTATGATTCTGAAGTATCACGTGACACTGTAAAGGCTATGTCACTGTAAAGGCTGATACTAAAAATTGGCATCATGGAATTAAATGCATTTCAAAAAACAGTATCATAAGTTGTAATAATATTTTACTTTGATTACCTTATTTTCAATGATTATGCCTGAGTAAATGAATCTTTGAATGACTTGTTCCTGTTGTGAAGCTCTTGTCTCGGATGAAGCCTGCAGTGGGTGGCGAGGCCTCCACCAGTTCTAATGAGAAGAAAAGGAAAAATAAAAGCAAAAAGATTCCAAGGCTTGAGGATTATCTAAACCAAAGAGACTACCTGGGAGCCCTGACTCTATTAGAGGTATAAAAACAGCTAAATGAGACCTATATATATATATTAGATATATAACTTATCTTAGCATAAATCATTGAATCGGATTAGACCATTAGCATCTCACTCAAAAATGATTAAAAGATTTTGATAATTTTTAAATTCTATCTAAAGCTTGACTATTCTGTAGTTACATTGTGTAATAAAACCAGCAGAAAATGAAAAGTTGCCATTGTCTTGGCCGATATGGCTAGGAACCATACTTTCATTCCGGTGTAATGATCAAGAAACTTTACTGTGTTTCATTATACCGAAATGAAAGTATGGTTCCTAGAGATATTAGCCTGAACAATGTTACTAAAGAAGAGTCAAGCTTAAAAATGATCAATAACTCTTTTTATTGAATTTTTTGAGCGAGATGCTTATGGTCTAATTCAATTCAATGGTTTATGCTAAGCTATGCTAAGAGTGCTCCTGCCAGACCCAGAGATCAGCTGAATGGATTTAGAAATGGTAAATCTCAACTGTTTAACTTTAGATAACTTGTAAAATAAATTTGTTTCCAAAAATGCTTTTGAAGTGTTGCTTTTAATAGCCATTGAAGCTGATATGGAAATCAATTCTAAACTCTGTCAGTTCCAGCGTAATGGCGGTGTCTCAGTGGAGCACGCAGATCTTTGGACTGGCTTCTGTGCCTTTCATGTAGGAGACCACAAGAGAGCAATGGAGGTCAGTGAAAGTTTTTACTGCCAGTTTGGCCAGTGGATGAATTAAATTAAAAGATCTAGGTTGGTATTATAACAACTTGAAATATTCTGACTCATTACATATATTCAGGAGTACAAGACCCTCACTTTGAGGCCGGATTGCCCAGTGGATGTATGGGTATATCTGGGCTGTGCACTGTTTTTCCTCGGGCTTTATAAAGAGGCTGAGGAGGCAGCACTTAAAGGTTTGTCTTTTATTTCCTGCATGCGTAGTTGATCAAATTAGGGGTACATAAGAGTTAATTTATGCTGAATGATTTTGAGAGTGTAGAAGCACATAAAAATTATTTAAAATAAGTTTCTAGTGTCCCTAGAATGTGTATGGGATGTTTAGCTCAAAATATCATAGCAATAATGTTTTATAACTCTTTGAAACTGTCCCTTTTAGGCTTTGATCCAAATTGGGCCATTTTGGTGACTGTCGCTTTAAATTCAAATGAGTTTGTGCTCCCAGCCCTATTTTGAAAAGAGGGCGGAGCTAAAAAAATCTACATGAACAAAGGGAGAATGTTAATCCAAGTGTTTCTGCAGGCTGTTTTTATGAATTGTGATTATAAAAATAGAATTGATTCATTTTTATTATTAGAGGCTGGCTATATTTACACACTGTTGCCACACAACTGTGTTTAAACACCTTATAAAGTGATTTTTGCATAATAGATCCCCTTTAAAGAGATAGTTCACCCAAAAAGGAACATTTCCTCATCATTTCCTCACCCTCAAGCGGTTGTAAACGTTTATGAATTTCTTTCTTCTGTTTAGCACAAAACAAGATATTCTGAAGAAAAGCCGCCATTGACATCCATAGTAGGAAAAAACAGACTATGGAAGTCAATGGCTGATACTTTCCAACATTATTCAAAATATATTATTTTGTATTTAACAGAAGAAAGAAACGCAAACAGGTTTGGAACAATTGGAGGGTGATTAAATGATGACAATTAAAATATGGGGGTAAACTATCTATAACGTGTGTATTTTCTGTGTAATCCAGGCATCTTACATTCGCCATGTAGTTATTATCGTGTGACTGTTATCATGTGTTTCTGCTTGTTTTCAGCCACAGGCAACGAACATTTTCATCCTTATTTTCATTATAAATAGAAGTTTGTTGCTCACCATCCAAATATTGTAACATGCTGTGTTTTTCAGGGTCGAAAATTCAGCTTCAGAATCGCCTGCTCTTTCATTTAGCCCATAAGGTCAGTTTTTCATTATCGTTTCATCCTCTGCTAGGCATTATTGTGGCTGTGCATCATACGATAATGACAGTCCCTGCTTTTGTTCTGCTCTCTGAAGTTCAATGATGAAAAGAAGCTGATGGGTTTCCATCAGAACCTGGAGGACGTGACAGAGGATCAGCTGAGCTTGGCTTCCATCCACTACATGCGCTCTCATTACCAGGAGGCCATAGACATCTACAAACGGATCTTACTGCAGAACAGGTGCTTCAGAACCAACACATGAAACAGTAAACGTCCCATGAAATTACATTTTCAAGATGTTAGTAACAGTATTGTTAGTTTTTAGGATATCTATAAGCTAGTGCGCACCAAAACGGTGACAAAATTCATGTTTAGGAGATGTAAATCTGATATAAGCATGTAAAGCTTGTAGTTTCTGGATCAACAGTTTTATTTACGTTACCTCATACCTTTATCAAATCGTGACCAATCAAATGCTCTCTAGCATCTGACATGCCCCGCCCCCTTCCCCACCTGAGCTCAACCACTACCACTGGCAGAGCGTCGATAAAACAAAACACTATTGGCTATTATTTAAAAAGGGGAGGAGCTACACTATGTCCCACCCTCTCTTCATGTTTTGGTTGAGATTACGTCAAACATCGAATACAAATGCACATTTCAAAGCACTTCACAGGACCTTTAAAATGCATTTGTTCTGTAATATAGTTTTTTTTTTTATGTTTTGAATTCAGATGTTTTTATTACACAAAAATCTATGTGAAATCCAAACTTACAATGTTTATTTTACTTGCGCACATTGTTATTCTTTTGTTGAACTATTAATCCATGTACTGAGAAAAAAAAAATCAAAGTCTGACCATTTGTTTCCGCCTTTGGTTAGGTGGTCTTTCCCTGTTGATGTCAGTTTGACCGTTTCAACCCCAAAATTCCTAACCATGCCCCTTTTACCATTAGTTTGCTATGAGGGAATGATGCGCAAAAAGAAAACCCCGCCCCCTAATCAATATTCAGTTTCAGTTGCAAGCACAGTACATCAACATACATAGACTTTAACAGTAAGCACATTGTTCAAAAATATTGACCAATGATTCATCTCTCTCCATTTCTACAGAGAATTTCTGGCCCTGAATGTGTATGTGGCTCTGTGCTACTATAAGCTGGATTACTATGACGTGTCTCAAGAGGTGCTGGCTGTGTATTTGCAGAGTATTCCTGACTCTACTATCGCCCTCAACCTCAAAGCCTGCAACCACTTCAGACTCTACAATGGCAAAGCTGCTGAGGTCTGTTACACTACTATATATACTAATACACAACATATTTTATGATATATGGGCCGTGGGCCAATGGTTTATTTCTTTACAGTAAATTGGGAAATGTTATTTGTTAAAAAGTATTTTTTCTTTTTAAAGTTTTTGTAACATACATTACTGTGCAAAAGTCTTAGGCCCCTAGTTACATTTGTTGTTTTAGAGAGGGTATAATGACGTTATATATTACTTCTCATTCTCTTTATAAAAATAGTTGGGTTTTTGGGGGTCTAATTGTTTAAGACATATGAAAGAAAGCATTAGAGAGAAAGATGCAGGAGTGAATGAAAAATACTTGAGTTTCTGTCTTGGTTTGTTCTGCATTTGTGCCTGTTGTCAATGTAGCTTGAATTGATGCGATTGTGAATGCTGAAAAGTACAGACAGGTTTTAATTTGTTGTGTAATTCCTACTAGCAAGCACCTAATTTGTAATAATTTTATTTATCAGCATGATAATGCTCCCAAATGCACTGCTAATGTAATAAAATCATATTTGGAGAGAAAAAAAAGACAGTCATGAAATAGCCTTCACAGAGTCCAGACCTAAATATTATATACAGTATGTATAGGCGATATTATAGGCAGTATGAGATTCACCTGGGGAGAAAAAGAAAGATAGAACATGCTAAATCTAAAGATGAACTCTTAGAAATGCTAAACGATGCTTGATATTATATAACCCATAATTTCAGAAAAGTTCCAGCTATTGCTTGGTGCTAAAGAGGTCACGTTAAACACAGACTTTTGATGCTAGTCGAAGTAATTTTGTTCTGAATATTGTGTACATATTTCCCATTTTTTCTGTTTGTATATTAAAGGTATAGTTCTCCCAAAAGTAATGACCCTGCACTTTCTCCATAGCTTTTATATAGATAGATTTTTACAAAGCTGGTGGTGGCCTAAGACTTTTGCACAGTACTGTATGTCAGGAAAAAACATGGATTTTGTCCTTGGTGATTTGATTTGATGGTTGTCATTTGCTATCGGTGTATCTCATGTGAGTGACATTACATAAGAGAATCTCTTTTTTTTTATCATTATTCTTCAGACGGAGTTGAAGAACCTGATCGACATCTCCTCCAGCTCGTTTCAGTTTGCTAAAGAGCTGATCCAGCACAATCTGGTGGTGTTTCGCGGGGGTGAAGGGGCCCTGCAGGTTTTACCTCCTCTGATTGACGTCATATCTGAGGCCAGACTCAACCTGGTCATCTATTATCTCCGACAAGGTATGCATGTTTATCAGGTGTGGCCTCTTGTCTTCTGCACATACACTGAGACTGGCTTATCAAGTTTGCTATTAACTTTGTCATCTCACATTTAGATGACATTCAGGAGGCCTACAAACTAATCAAAGATCTTGAACCCACCACACCTCAGGTATTCAGTCCAGATGCTTGTTTTTTATTAGAGCTTATAAACGATCACAAGGTGTTTTATCTGCATGCTAATTAGGGCTGCACAATATATTGCAAAATTAGCATTAATGCTATAATAGTATGTGCAATATACGTATCGCAGATCAGAAGGGGCATTACTACGTTTTGAATAGGGAAATTTGTATCTCAGTGAATACAGACATGAGGAATATACTCACATAAAATGCTGTGAATATACTCACATAAAATCTCTACTTTTAAACGAAGAAACTACAGTACACTTGAAAACAAATGTTCTCTGGTTTTGTAATCTGTATGAAACAAACGTGAGGCACAGTCTGTTCATCTGACCTCATCAATTCCTGCCTCTGCAATTCAAATGCAAATCAACATGCTAATCCATACTGAAAACATGGTAACAACATGCTAATTCATACTTGAAACATCCTAACAACATGTTATTTCACTGGAAACACGCTAACAACAAGCTAATCAATACTGGAAACATGCTGGCAACATGGTAATTCATAGTAAATCATGCTAGAAACATGCTAATCCATACTGGAAAGATGCTTGCAACATGCTAATTCACACTAAATACATGCTAATTCATATTAGTTACATGCAAATTTATACTGGAAACATGCTAATAACACTAATTCATGCTAATAAGCTAAGTCTATCTATGTATCCATACTTTTTCAAACCTTTTCGAACTGGTTCAAACTAAAGAAACTACTTCCAACAGGCTTTCTCAAGCCACCTTAAAGTTTCCATCTTCTAACCTTAATATCTAGTTTATAGATTTTATTCGCTGACACTTTACAATAAAGCCGGTCACAAACCAGACGAGAAGTGCCACACCACGTCTATGACAATTCAAGAGATTGCACACTGAACATTCCCATTCTATATACGATCATAATGTTGTTTAATGTAAGATTTCAGATGGTGCTCTGGCATAGCTCGGTGCCACAGACACACACCAAAATGTGCTGCCGATGTGCATATGCTCATAGAAAACAATGTTTGGAATAAAAAAAAAAACAATGTCCACATGGAAGCTATGTGTAAAGCATTTATTAATCTTAGGTGATGTTGATCTCTTAGGTAACTAACAATCAAAAGTCGTAGAGCTTTTAACTAAAAAAGTTTTTTATTTTTATATTTTTGTTATATTTAATAATAACTTCTGTAACAAATGTAAGCTATTGCTGACTGTTGATATTAGTTCATGTATTAATAGCATTTACTGATAAGACCTTATTATAAGGTGTTACCTAATGTAATATTTTAGTTAATTTACAATATAATTTGACTGAAAATTGTGTTTACTCTGAATATTTATGTATAATACAGTGCATCTGCGAAGTATTCATGGCGCTTCACTTTTTCCACATGTTTTTATGTTACAGCCTTATTCCAAAATGGATTAAATCCATTTATTTCCTCAAAATTCTACACACTGACAATAATGACAATGTGAAAAAATATTTTTTGAAATTGTTGCAAATTTATTAAAAATAAAAAACCTGAAAACCTATTGTGATATTTTAGTCAGTTTACAATTTAATTTGACTGACAATTGTGTTCACTCTGAATATTTATGTATAATAAAGCAATACACAACAATTTAGAGCTGTTTTTGGTATTATACTTGTGAAAGTAAACATTTTTTGCAGCTTATGTGAATGTGATATTACTGTGAATTGTTATCAAAGCTTCAGCAATTATCACAACAAGCAAATTTGATACATCATATGCCTATTTTCAACAATATCTCCTTCATTTTTATAATCTGATCATGTTTTCTCCTCTGCTGTCATTCACAGGAATATATCCTCAAAGGGGTGGTTAATGCTGCTTTGGGACAAGAAATTGGATCGGTTAGCAGCATTTCCTCTCAAACTTTATTTCTCAGTAATGCCTTTGGCCTGTTTCTCAAATCTGTTCTCTTCTCTAGTTAAATGTGTTTGTATTTTTTTACAGAGGGACCATTTGAAAATTGCCCAGCAGTTTTTCCAGTTGGTTGGAGGCTCAGCTAGTGAATGCGGTAACGTCATTGTTTCGGCTAACAATAACAATATTAGCGCTGGTTCAGCAGCCGGGCCGCTGCGCTGTGAGCCAGTGTCAAACATTTGTTTTTTTTGACACAAACTATGCTTCATCCTAGACTGAATGTGAATGTGGCTCTCAATTAAACATCCTGTCTTTTTTAGTATTATATTTAACTAGTGATTAACGTCTTCCTAATAAAGCAGCCGTTTATATTTGTGTAACAAATTTATATGTATGACAATGATGTTATTTGTGTAAATCGATGCACATCCACATAGTCCTGTAGGAGGCTAATAATATTGACCTTTAAAAAAAAACTTATTCAAGCTAAAAACTAAAATAAATAAGAGTTTCTCCAGAAGAAAAGAAATAACAGTAAATACTGGGAACATATGTTAAACAACACTGGGGAAATATTTGAAAAAGAATATGTGTGTGTGTGTGTGTGTGTGTGTGTGTGTGTCTGTGTGTGTGTGTGTGTGTGTGTGTGTGTATGTATA
>CAIGQW010055671.1:2043697-2057347 GCA_903798125.1 Danio choprae | reverse complement strand
ATTGAGATGATTTTGTAGGGGAGTGCATTTGATAAAATACTAAAATATACAAATTGCAAGCACATATAAACACAATAGAGAAAAGAAATTGTGCTTTATGGAGTCAAACAGTATTCAAGTTCAGACATTTAATAATCAAATGCAAATTAACAGTGTATAGACTCTGTAGAAAACATTAAATGCAATTAACCTTTGTTAAAGTTACAAACCTTATTATTTATTGTACCCAAATGCTTTAAAGTTGCTTGAAATGCTCACATAGTCACAAGCCTTACAAATACATGCAAATGATAAACCTTCACTATATTATGACTAATCTCTGCAGTGACTCCACAATGTGTTCTGAACTGTTGTGCCTGGTCAACAATAATCCAGACTCAAGACTGCCCAACCTGGGATGAAAACATTGCACATGTGCACATTGATCTTGATCCTGAAACGATACATAGTTCAACCCAAATTCAAATGATCTAATTAGTGACTAATAGTCACTAATAGTGACTGAAGCAGAGCAAATAATGTAATGCTTCAAATGGATAATGTAAAAAACAAAACAGACGTCACTGAATCATTTGTTCGAGAGAATCTAATTTGATGCAATGATCATTCATCCAGCAACCAGAAACAAATTAACTCTTTATTTGTGAATCATTAAATTAATCTTCAAAATAATTGATACAAGATGGAACATTTTTAAATATTAATTGCAGTAGATATACGTGATATTTAATGTCTACAACTAGTCTTCTACTTCTAAAACTAGAACTTGCTCCCAAAACTCAGCTTCAGTGTTAATAAAAAAAACCCACCAAACCCTTAATCTGTTACACAGTACAAGCACAACATGGCAGTGAGCTAAAAGCGCAAGTAAAGCAATGAAAAGAAAAGGTTATAAAATAATTTAGCCTACAAAAAATATGAAAAGAAATTGAATTAAGTTATCAAATAAAAAAGTAAGACACTGCTTAGCTCTGAATTAAATGCACATGGATTCTTATTAAAGCTATAGTTGTGAGTGATTCAGTGAATGATTCTTTTGTTGTTTGATTAACTCTCAGTGTGCTGCCATTATAATGCCAAATGCACAGATCTAGACTGACATGCATTTGATTAATTTCTTAACCACTTTAAATTAAAACACACAAACAGACATTTAAATCACAATATTTCGTCTTAATAAATTTTAATGATTTAAACAAATGATTGAAAAGAATCCCTGCAGCAATAACTGTCTGTAATTTCATGTAGTGTCAGATTGGTGAAGCGGACTCTTGTACCTGAGCTCCTGCTGGGCAGCGGTGGTGTCCAGGGTGTCTTCCAGCTCAGTCTTCAGAGCTTCCAGTTCCTCGCTCAGATCTCTCTTGAGCTTCTCTGCTTTGTTTCTGGCTGCTTTCTCAGACTCCAGATCTTCCTGCAGCTCAGCTAGCTGGGCCTGAAGCTCCCGTAATTGCTTCAGGGCGTTGTTTTTCTGAGCGACCTCCTCATCACCTCTGTGGAAGAACAAACACGAGGAGAGATTATCAGCAAAACAATGCATGCAAAATTAACAGGGTTTTGTTTATACACTTTTGTTTACAAATACTTTCATTCAGCAAGGACACACAATAATTTGATTGAAATTGAATTTGACAGTAAACCCTTTTGACAGATTTTTATTCCAAATAAACAATGAAGATTTTGTCTTGTTTTTAGTCCAAATATCTAAAAATTCTTAAATCAAGAATTATCTTCTAGACAAGCACAAAATATTGTTTTGTTTTCAGAAATAATATGCCAAAATTAAGTGAGTTTTACCCTTAAAACAAGCAAAATAATCTGCCAATGGGCTAAGCAAAATAACGCTTCTTATTCACTTTGAATGGGTGACGTCAAGCGATGCCGAACTGAATTGTGGATCTGTTAGCGCCGCTTCAGCTAGCTGCAGATGTTGGGAATTTCTCAACTTTTCAGGCGCCAACGGAAGCGTCAGCCAATCAGATCACTTTATGCAAATACTTTTTTTCAACATCCCATAATTTCTAAAATATACTCTACCAAATGGTTGATATGTTGGTTTATGGTAAAAGTACAGTAATTAATACATATACTACGAAAAATAAAAAAATATGAAGTGTAAGACCAATTTATTTAAAAAAAATATTCAAAATAAAACATTTTGAATACTACATCATCTTTATTTTTTTGAAGTATGCTATAAAATATTTAATTTAACATGCTTTCGCTTTGTTTTTTTAACAATAAAACCAAAATCAAGTGTAGTAGTGCAACAGGATGCTTGTTTGATTGTTTTGTAAACCAACAATGCTGTGTGTGTAAACCATTATTTAAAACAGTCATTCCTTAAATGACTTTAACAGTCATTATTTAAAACAGTCAAAACATGGTCAACCATTTGGTAGAGCGGCAGTCAAAGGGTTTAATTTTGACTAATTATTTCTGAAAACCAGACAATACTGTTTCCTTGTCTAGAAAATGCTTCTTGGTTTATTAGTTTTAGACATTTGGACAAAAAAAAAAGTAAAAAAAAATCAGAAAAGCAGTTGAATGAGTTGAATTGTAAGTTGTTTATGTATATTCATCATAGAATCCTTAAAAAGGGTTATTGCCACTTCCACAAAAAATTAAGTGACAAAAGTTTTAGTATTGGCAAATGGTGTTTGTGCACCAAATCTGAAAACAAAAATGAAAACAAAAGAAACAGTTCTAGAACACTAGGTGGCGCTGCATTTGAACTTCTCAGGTACCTTCAAAACATGCTGTCAATGATCACTATTAAACTTTGTGCCAATGTCTTAGATTTATAAGAAATTGCAACTTCAAAATCTGCATCTGAAAAAAATTAAACCAATACATTGTAATCCAATTCTACTGAAAAGTTATAAGAAAAATAGTTTTTTTGGTTTTGTTTTTTTTAAGATCTCATGATCTGTAGGTGTCCCTGTTCCAAATTTTGGCATAGATTCTCAAATCATGCTGCTGATGAAGGGTATGGAGTTTCTTTTTGATTTATAAAATCACTGAAGAGAAATGATAAAAACTTTAGATTACTCTGTTAAGTTTATATCATCATAAAATAAAATAAAATCAGAAAAAATCTGTTTGGTCATTTTTTATGGCGCTAGTTCCAATTGGCCGATTTTAGGTAAAATCTAAAGAAATAGCTACAAAAACAAAAAACAACAATTTCCTAATTCTGCAATTTCCTAGAGTCCTAATGTAAGATACAGTCTGAATGATAGCTCTAGGACAAAAGCTTCAAAAGGTACAGCCTAAAGAAGAGTCACATTTTTAACTGGTGGTGGTAGTATAGAGAAAGTTGGTCAAATTACTACTCAAGACCACCTCTGTAAGTGTCATCATTTTCCAGAGTATGGATAAGGCTGCCATTTGAAGGGGAGAAGGGAAAAAAAAACAACAGAATCAATGTGTGCTAGGTTTCTTTGCAAGTAAACATCTAAGACTCCAAACGTTTGAACTGTAAAATATTTGAAGAGTATTAAATGATGTATATTTCAGTAAGCATGGGCATGTTAACATGGTTATAGTGTGATGTCAAATATTTAGCCAATGTGATACAAATTGATAAAATGATTTCAGGAATGCACAATATTAACAAACACAAAGTTCAAGAATAGATTGATTCCATGACTAATATTCCAATTTACTTGACCTCAAAAAAATTCAGTCTACCACAAGTTATCATTTAGACACGGTCATTTAAATGACAGCAAAACTATTTTGGCTTCAAGAGGAGAGTCTGCTTGGAATAACCTCTATTTTTATTATTATTCAGTGCTTCTTCCTGAACAGATCTTTACCTAGCCAACACAGCCTGCAGCTCCTCTTCTTTCTTGGCCAGTTGGATCTTAAGTTCATCAATCTGGGCCTGCAGCTCAGCTATCTGGTCTTGTAGGTCTGTGGTCTCCGCATCCAGTTTTCTTTTGGCTTTCTCAAGCTCCTGTCGAGTTTTCTCCTCTTTCTTCAGACGCTCTGATGGTCAAACATGTGCAGACACAAATATATGTAAGACTTATTGTTTTACATGCAATTGAACAAAACAAATCAACCCTGTCCTCACCTTCCAGGTCCACCATCATCATCTCCTGTTTGTTTTTGACTTTCCCGAGGTTCTTGGCCTTTTCTTCTTCCTCAGCCAGCTGAGAGGTCATCTCACCGACACGGTCCTCCAGGAGCTTTTTCTCCTGAGGGACAGTGAAAGAAGTAATTAGTTCATCTCTGTGCACGTTTATCAGAAATTCCCTGGACTGGATTTTGACTGACATCTAAACCGACCTTAAGGAATTTGGAGTTCTGGTCCTCCAACAGCAGAATATCTTCCTCCATCTTTTTGATCTTGGCTTCAGCAGTCACTTTCTCCAACTGCAGCTTCTGTCGAGCAGCCTCCTCTTCATCCAGCTGCTCCTCTAGGTCCTATAAAACATGCATATGCACTCAGAGATAATGTAGGATTCTGTGAAACTGTTAATGCTAAATTAAAAGATTATATTCATTCATTTAGCAGACACTTTTATCCAAAGCCACTTACAAATAAAGCTAAAGGAAGCAATTCAAATCACCAGAGCAGCATCATACAGATGCCATGACAAGTCTGTTTCTTTTTTTATACACAAGCACACACATATACATTTGAAGTCAGAATTATTAGCCCTCCTGAATTATTAGCCCCCTTGTATATTCCCCCCCTCCCCCCCTATTTCTGCTTAATGGAGAGAATTGTTTTCTATATATAATATTTTGAATTACTCATTTCTAATAACTGAATTCTTATTTATCTTTGCCAAAACATAATTCAACATAAAACATTAACAAAATGCAACCTACTGAAAAAAAACATAAAAATATGCAACCTACTAAAATTCTGCACATTTAAAGTTAGAATTATCTTAAGTTCAGCGAAGACGTCACAGCTTAATATATCACTCAAACGAGCTGTGTGTGTGAATGAATGAAATTTGATGGAATGAGATGCAGTGCGACTGTCCCACCTGTATGTGTGACTGCATTTTCTTCTTCTCGTTCTGCAATGACTGGTTCCTCTCCTCTTCCTCCTCCACGCGGGACTCCAGGTCATGAAGAATCTCCTCCAGCTCTTGTTTTTTAGCCACCAGACGAGCCCTCATCTCTTCAGCTTCAGCAAACAATTCTGTCTCGGCCTGCAGTTGCTCGGCCAAGATGTTCTTCTCTTCCAAGAGCTGAAAAACAACACAAAAACATGATCTTTTCTCAGTTTTTAAAACCATTTTAATGAATTTAGTTAACAGAATCACTATGAATTGGCTTAGCTAAAGAAGATCATGGAATAAAGATACATTGCATTTATTTATACATGTTCTCAGTAGAGCTGTGTGCTTTGGGGAGGGAGGTTGGGGTGGAAATGAATTGTTGTGTGCACTGTGCAGCACATACTTTAAATGAAAGGAATACAACATGCTTTAACTGTATATATACAGCAGGGAAAATAAGTATTGAACAAGTCATGTTTTTTCCTGGGAATTATAAATTCCTGGGTCTTGTCTATCAAATCTGATCTTTTATTGTATTTTATATTGTATTCAAGTCAGGTGATTGGCTGGGCCATCCTACAGCTTTATTTTCTTTCTTTGAAAGCATTTGAGAGTTTCACTTGACTGTGTGTTTGGATCATTGTCTTGCTGAAATGTCCACCCTGGTTTCATCTTCATCATCCTGCTAATGTAAATGTTGGACTGAAGCAGCTGATATTCATTTGGAATGACAAAGGGCAGAGGGTTGCTGAAGAACTACTGAGAGATTTCAGCTGCTGTCTGGGCTTTCACTGTCTTTCTACAACTCCCATTCTTCATGTGTTCAATACTTTTTCCCTTCGTCATTTCATTTTATTACCCATAACTTTTTCCCGCTGTAAGTATTTATTAAATGTCTACTTAAAAATAGCATATAAACAGAGCATAGTTATTATATATTTTATATAAAGCCTGCGTGCTTCTCTTCGCAAAAACACAGCTCTTTACATTCATATGTGAAAATCATTTAGCAAATTTGAAATCGCAACGTTTTAAACTGTGATTATGATTAGATTTCAATTAATCGCACAGCCCTAGTTCTCAAGTGTAGATGTGTTACAATGCCTTCAAATTTTCTCACTGAATCAGACATTAGGTCTTACAATATTGGATTTACCACACTAAATATTAATGTGATTTTCTGGAGAGCAAGGGAGCAAGTGGGTGGTAATGCATGTGCTAACCTGCTGGTGTTTCCTCTCCATGTCTACCAATTCGTTTTCCACTTTAACCTGCCTCTCCTTCACTTTAATAAGCTCCTCATCCTTGGCCTGCATCTCTTCCTCCTGGCGGGTCACCTGGAGGAGGGGTTTCACCTGCAAACATGGATCCAATGCATGGCTCAATTAAAAACATTACAATAATAATGCAAATCAGTTAAGACAACTTTGATGGTCAAACCATTACAACAAGTACGTTAACCGAGACTAACCTTAGTGAAGAGTCGCCACCACTGCCAGTGGCGCAGTTTCAGGTAAGCAGCACAGTTTCTCTGGAGGACTTTCAAAGCACTTAGTTGCTGCTGCTTTTTAGCAAAGGCCCTGAGAAACAAACACAGTTCCCATTTCATATAATGCGATTTGTACACTACTAACCTTAAGAGCTGCATATTTTCCACTGGTCCCTGTGGATTTATATGTCTTTTGCATTTGGACTCACTTGCGAGCCAGGTATCCTCTACAGACCGACTGGAAGTAGATGATGATGTCTGTTATTTTCAGATCTCTCTCTTCCTCCAGGTGTGCCAAAACTCCAGTGCGGAAGAAGATCTTGCTCTGACCGATGCGGTAGAGGTTTGGGTCGAGCTCCAAAGCACGGATCTGCAAATATCAAGTTGATGCTTCATATTTATCAGCTGCTAAATTTCCAATGCTACTTTTTTTCAGTAATGGACATTATTCAGAAATAAATAAATATGACACGTAACATCGAAGTACTCAAAGCAGAACAATTAAAACGTTAAGTGCCCTTGTATTTTAAAATATTTCCTTCATTTTAATAGACCCTTCTCACAAGACTGTTATGACCCGTTTATCGGTCATCATAATCTTAAATCCTTGAAAGTTTTGAATATTTAGATTTAAAAAAAACAAAACCTATGTACATTTATATGTATTCAAGTATGTACTTTATAATCTTTGCATCAAATTACAAAAAAAGAATTCGGATTGTGTGAGGCATTTCTAAAGCAGTGTCTATTGGACAGGACAGTAAATTTGACGTTGTTTTCTCTTCTGGCTAATGTTATCACTCACACTTTTTTTTTCCTTTTTCTAAAAGTCTCGATAACACTAGCGTAGAGTTTTTCTTCCATTATTTCAGCAAATGGGATTGTAGAAAAAAATAATAATTTGTTGTACTCTCCCATTCACTGCACTCTAAGTTTACTCAACTATGACAACTGCTGCTACTGAGAAACCTGGAAATGTGAAAAGGGTCCATTATGAAAATGGCATATTTTTATATACAAGAACTGTTATACGGCATTTTGCGAAATTCATTATTTCTCTATCAGGTGTGATTCTGAAATGTGTATTATTTAGACTGGAATATGGTCATACATATTTTTATCATGAAAAATCAATTGTTTAAATTAAGTGTATTTTATATATTTACCTCACAAAGGGGATACTAGAACATATTAAAAAACAATTACACTCCTGTTCAGCTGAATATTTTTCATTACCAACAGCTGCTCAATATTTTTATTGTGGAAAAAGAGCAACGTTTTCCTAGAATTTGACGAGAAATAAAGTTTAAAAGAACATTGCTACATAAACTTGTCACTTTTCATCAATTCAATGAATTCTTGCTGAATAAAAATATGCATTTCCTTCTTTCTAAATAAGCTAAATGAAACTTACACAAGAATGTTTTCATGAAATGCTTGGTAATATACTGGTATTTTAAATATTATGATTTGATCATTTTATTTTGTACTTTAGACCTTCAAATCAGAGCTTTCCAGCCTCATTTTCCAGGCATCAGAGGTTTAAACTATCTCACCATTCTCTCACAAGCCTGTTTGCCATCCATAAAGCCTTTAGGTATTGCATTAGGAGTAAGAATCTCATATCTGAAATGAAAATAGATATCAGTTTAATCACTTAGAAAATAATAAAATACAAAAATGCTACAGAAAGAGGTGCAATGGTTCTCTACTGTTAAAGACGTCTCTGAGACGCACCTCTGTCTGAACTCCTGGAAGACGATGCGGTTAGGGAATCCCTGCCTGCAGATGCGGATCCCTTCAAGAACTCCATTACACCTCAGCTGATCTAGAACCAGATGGGGCTCCAGTTTACCAGCCTAACAGAGAAGAATAGAGATTATAACAATGAGGTGTATTTTTACTCAGATTTATTTCTGACTGAAGGCACAAATGTCACTTACTCTCTTCTCATGGTTGGGGATTATACAGCGAACAAAGTTGGGGTTGGTGTTTCTGAGTGTGGCCATGAGTTTTGTAAGGGACTCTTTATATAGTTGACCCACAGTGCGAAACATGCCCTTTTTGGTCTTATATGCGGCTCCAAATGCAGTCTCATTCATTCCTGCCACTTGGTCCAAACCAACAATACGGTCCACTGCCATGGAGAGTGAGAAGAAAAAAAAGATACCAATCAGTTAGGTCTGTGAAAGAGTATTTAGAGAAATATATTTAAATAGAAGTGACACAGCACAGCCAAATCATGTGAAGATGGAAGAGGGAAATCTACATCTAAACTCTAATTCAACAACAACCAAGCAGAAGGTCAAAATACGCTGTGTGTTTCTGCATTTAAATAAAAGCTTTCCTTAGATTCTTTCAGTCATTATATCCCAAAAGAAAGCAGAAAATAGCTTTCTGAAAGTAGTACAGTGTATTTTGACTCAACGCCACAAGTTCGGTCAATCCAAGAGCCAATGGCCCCTACTATGCCAGCAGGTCCAGTGCTAGGCAAATGGAGACATGAAATAGATGGAGAAAGCCAAGAGTAAGACTACATCTATAAACAAGCACAAGCTGCAAAGGAAATCAAAGGGAAGGTTGAACGTCACAACCATCTCCAGGACATATTTCAACCCCAAACCCAGCAGTTCAGTGAGTCAGATGTTAATTCAGCCACTGCGCTTTTGAAAGTAGGAGTCAAATGTTTGTGAATAGGACAATGTTTATTAAAATGTATGTATCTTTGCAAGCATCTCTTATTTACAAACCAAGTGAAAATTGTTTCTTTGGTGCAAAATTGAATTTGAACTACAGCAGTGTAGATTTAGCCTTCTCAGTTTTATAATTTCTCTTTTAATCCTTTTTATAAAATGAACAAATATTTGACTTAAAAATGGTTCTAAAAAGGCATAATTTTCAAGATCTGCACCATTTTCATTTCTAAAATGCAGAATCATTCATTCTCATTATTAGTAATAATAATAATACATAAATACATACATACTGAAAAGTATTTAAATTGCATTATAATACTTATTATAATACAAACCACAAGTTAGGAATTATTATTAGCGTATTCGAGTATTAAGATTTGAATAAATTAACAACAAAAATGACCCCAAAAAAGTAAAAGCTTTGAATGTATGTGGTAATCTAATTTTTATTTCTTGAAGTGAAATATGACCCAGAGATCACCAAGTTCTGTCACTCAGAGTAACGTCACTAAAAAGTATCCTTTCAGCAACTTAATAAATCAATGTAAATAAATATGCATAGAAAAAACGGCTAAATTCAAATTATAAAATATATTTATCTGTTAAAACAAGCCAAAATTCAAACATAAATTCATTTATAAATCAAAGGGGGATGACCATGTCTAGTTACATTTGGTAGATCTATGAAATGTTAGTTCTTGCTGCACTCCAGCAAACGGCATTGTTAAGAACTGCTTTCAAGCAACTGTTCTGCTCATAATGAGGCTCTTGACATGATTTCCGTTTCCTCCATGGAGAATCTACTGAGCTGTAAGTGTTGACAGGCCCAGACAGCAAGTCTTTTGGATTCCAGTGAAACAAGACCTGTATTGTTCCACATTCCCTGTTGGAGACACTACAGAATTCCTCCACCCCTCACCCAAACTCCATCTCCCTCACACACGACCTATCAAATCACTGTCTGACACTTTAAACAAACAAGTTGTCTGACCGCGAGAAGCAGGGGCAAAAATGGTATACCACACACATTGATTATTCCAGCCAAAATCCTATGAATAAAAAGAAATAACTACATATGAAATAAATATTACTTTTGTTTTAGGGCTATTCATATTTTTACCTTTTGAAAAATTTTAATAACAAATTTCCTTCACAACTGAAATAACCATAATATGCCCAGACACTTTTTCTTGTTGTGATTCTAATTATTTTTTAAATATTCTCATTTGCATTTGCATTATTGTAATTAAAAGTATTTAAAGTAACAAAATTTTATGAAGTTTGCACACACACACATATATATATATTATATCTAACAATAAGCATCAATATCTGATATAGACTTCTACTATTAAAAGTCTACTATTGCACTGTTCTATTAAATTAAAGACAAAATATATATGTAAATAAGTATGTAAAAGTAAATTCATTAAATTATTTAATAAATCAGCATTTACTTTTTATTATCTATTAGATTTTGCGGTGAAACAAAAAAAAGTTACGCACGCACGCACGCACGCACGCACGCACGCACGAGTAAAACTATGTTTTATTCTGTAAACTACAGTAAATTTCTTTCTAATTTAAAATAATAGAACGTGAACTTCAGAAGAGCTCAGAAATCAATATTTGGTGGAATAACCCTGTTTTTCAAGTGAACAACTGAAATTGAGAATAAAAAGCTTTAATTTACAATATATTTCATTTAAAAGAAATGTTATCAGACCTTCATAAAATAAAACATGACACTTTTACTCAAACCCATACCTAGAAAATCAAGTAAATCCAAACACACTGAGAATTTTCAAGAGGTCCCCCTAATATTTTCCAGAGTTGTATAAATGTTTTTGACAAATATTGAGAGATTGACCCGTTCTTCTGTCAAAATGACTTTTTTCAACCTCATCTGACAAGTTGCAGTATTTTAAAATGCTTTGACAATTTTTAGACTAATTCATAACAGTTTCAGGGCATGGGAAGTGCTCGAAATTGCTGAAAGGCACTAAAGGAACAAGCAGGGCCCTAATCCTTGTAGCCAGGTCACCTAGAGTTACCCAGAGACATTCTCAAATGAATTGCTACGTCAATACTCTCCATTAATTCTATGCACATGCATTCATTTTTCATGCAATCTTCATTCATGGCCATTTGGGCATCTGAATGAATCAGCCAAGTCAAGCTTTGCTTCAAATGGATCCAGCTAACTCTAAAGTTAGCCAGCTAAAGGGTCCAGGGCCCAGGTCTACAAGCCATGGGAGAGTCTGAAAGTACACAATGCGCTGGTAAGCAGAGACCTACAGCATCGTATACCTTCACCTGGCGATTCATGGAGACTAGAGACATCATAAAAAGATGCTCTTTGGAAATTCTGAATCTCTATGGTCGAGAGACAGAGAAGAGGCAAAGGGGGGGGATAAACAAGAAACAAAAAGCAAAATAAAAAAGTAGTAAAACACAGCTAGAACATAAAGACATAAATGGTAGTAAACAAACTGGTTAGTGCTTTGCAACACAGGTGAGAACAAGCAACAATAAGTTCTTTCCATTTGCAAATAGTGTCTAATGTTTCAGTAGCTTTTCATTTTAAGATCTTCACACACGCACAAATTTAATTTAGTATTTATTAAGCTCATTACAGTGGGGGAAATAAGTATTGAATACGTCACCATTTTTCTCAGAAAACATATTACTAAATTTCTTATTGACTTGAAATTTTCACCAGATGTTGATAACCAAATAAACACATATGAAAAGAAAACAAATCTAATTAGTTTACAAATTATGTGAAACAAAATGAAATGATGCAGGGAAAAAGTATTGAACACATGAAGAAAGGGAGGTGTATTCCGGCAGTGAAAGACAGCAGCTGAAATCTCTCAGTAGTTCTTCAGCAACCCTCTGCCCTTCCTCAATGTAAATGAATATTAGCTGCTTCAGTCCAACATCTACATTAGCAGGATGATAAAGATGAAACCAGGGTGGACATTTCAGCAAGACAATGATCCAAAACCCAGCCAAGAAAACTCTCAAATGCTTTCAGAGAAAGAAGATCAAGCTGTAGAATGGCGCAGCCAATCACCTGACTTGAATCCAATACAAAATAAAGATCAGTTTGGATAGACGAGACCCCCTGAGCATTGCATATGACTTCATTCTCCATATGAGGTGTCTTTAAGCTGTTGAATACTTATTTCCCCCAGTGTATGTTGCAAAAATATGAATCATTTTATTTACAACGGCATTATTAGGATATTAGTATATGGGTCAAAGACAAAACACTGAAAGACAATCTTTTGTTACATTGAATTAGGTTTTGCCAAAAAGCAGAAAATATTGGTAGTCCAATGTTTTATGTCGATATCATTAAATCTGTTATATTCCTGAGTAAATGACTGCTGAGTCCCAAAATTACTGTTGCAGTTTTATTTATAAAAACATATTTGTTGCAGACATGCAGGCATACTGTAATTCAGTGTAATGGATGACACTGTGCAGGGTTCAACAATAAGGACTGCCTAATGGATGTTTGGGACAGTAGACAGGATCGCTACTGGCCTGATCGGGCCAGTGCTGCCTTGTCACTAAAGTTTAATTTGCCTGCGACTTTGTCAATTGCGTGCAAATACAGTCTTAGAATCGAGAAATAGTTTGTGCTTTTAAGCGTTCAAATGCTACCTTCTCTGTGATGTCGTAAACACCATATTGCTTTTCGGTTCCTCTTATCTGATTGGATGTTGTTAGCATGTTTTCCATAAAAACCAGTACAGCGAAGACACGACAACATGGCAACATCAAATTGTGATGCTAAAAGAAAATGTCTGTTTCTAATGTAGTAGTCATTTAATGAAAGCAGTCATTTACGCGGGTACAACACAACGGAAAAAATGAAGTGATGTTTTGTACAGTTTGCCATCAGTTTGGCAGGTCCATTTTATTGTTTTGCAATAAAAAACCTGCACATTTTCCATACTGCTACTTTTTTTGCATAACACTTTGAATGTTGCTCATTATACATTTATAAACATTTTTGACACATTATTTAAAATATGTGGCTAAGAAATAGCTATTAACTTTTTTGTTTTTGTGGGGCTAGTGAAAATACTGGCAGGGCAAGTAAAAATCGGAACCAATCGGGCCAGTAGAAAAAAATCCTTAGCGTTGAACCCTCCAGTGTGAATCTGCATTACACTGAAGAAAACATTAACCTGAGTGATGAAACTTCTAATTCTGCTTAATATTGCTGCTTAAAATCAGCTGGACACCTATATCAAACATACCTATATCAAACTATTTATTTTTAAATTAAATGAACAATAAATAGGGTTTTTTGTGGGAAATTCCACTGATTGATGTGTTTTTGTAATTAGGGTTACGCATGAAATGGTGATATTATCATATATATATATATATATATATATATATATATATATATATATATATA
>CAIGQW010055671.1:2024840-2040161 GCA_903798125.1 Danio choprae | reverse complement strand
TATATATATATATATATATATATATATATATATATATATATATATATAGTTTTATTCTGTATTAACTGTAAATGCAGCAAGGTTATTGTTGTATAAAAAATGTATGTAAAGTGTTGTATTTAAAAGTGTACAAACTGAAAATGAAAATAAAAAAAATATTATGGCAACATTTATTTTTACTTTTATTTAATGTTTACAATGCAAATTCAATTAGATCCACTTATTTGGTAAACAAAGCAAGTCTCTCATATAATAGATCTACTAAAAGACAGAAAATATTACTTTACAAACTGTTTTGTAAATCAATTGTATGAAGATTTTCATATTAGTCAATAATATTACTGAAATTAATTTAAAAACTGAATAAATATAAAAATGTACACACATTTACACAAGTAAATAAATACTCGATGATGGGCTAAAAATCTGCAGATTTCTGCACGTGCAGATTCCATGTGGGCCTAAAGTAAGTGTGGTGTCATAAATATAAACATACCCTTCCAGCATAGTGAATGATACAAAAATCGGCTTTGTCCTTCAACTGCCGTGGTTTCTGGAACTTGCCATGGGTGCCTTGCTCTTGCACCAGTTTGTCCACAAAGGTTTTATCTGTGGCTTTAGGAAACCAGCACTCCTCGTCCAACAGAGCCAACACGCCGGGAGGATTTGCCTGGGAAGGACAACAAAATAACCAATCAGGACAACTATATTTGCAGAAAAACCAAAGGAGAACATTCTTTACTTCCATTCAAATCTGGGTTAGAAAATATGGTCCCACTTCGTATTAAGTGTCCATAACTAATATGTACTTACACTGAAATTAATCATTTGTTACAATGTGCTTATTGTGTACATTAAATATTGTACTTAGGACTAATTAAACACATGCATGTAATTGCATCTGTAATTAATTACATTATTATTATTAATTATTTACATCTTTAATTACACTGTTGACCATCCCTTACACCTTAACCCACTCGTACCACCAAACCTGCCCCTAACCCGAGTATTCTGCAATACATTATGAACACAGTAAGCACATTTAATTTATTTTTCGATCCAAGTACATTGTAGTCAATGCCACCTACCAATACCTACCAACCAGGTTTTCTGCAGGTTTCACCAAGTCTAATTTAAGACTTTTTAAGACCATTATGAATGAAATTTCAGACTTATACAGGACTTTTTCTAATATTATAATTAGTAATTTCTTAGCCACTTATTTTAAATAAATTGTCAAAACAAGCAAAACCTAGTTGTATGCGTACACATTTTTATTATAATTTATTTTTAAAAACGAAAATAAACTAAATGTATGCACAAGTCTGTCCATGTCAGTGTCCTCACCATACATGGACTATAAATACACAGAGAACTTTTAAACAAATATTATTAATAAACCATATTGGTAAATAGAGTTTTGTTAAAAGTTCTACTGACATGTATTGTTGGTGATTGGATGAATGTTAGCCTGATTGGGTAGATTTACATGAACATTGGAAAATTAAGACCCGTTTATAATGATTTAAGACCTACAAGTCAGTATTTCAGTGAGTTTAAGACTTTTTAAGGCCTAAAATTTAGTTGTTGTTTTTATTTAGGACTTTTTAAGACCCCGCGGACACCCTGTAATATAAAGTAGGAGCAAAAATATTTCTAGCAACCAAGAATTCAAGGCTAAATTCAATTATGAATAGCTGCTCACGGGTCTCTCGATGAGGTCAATGCAGGGCTGCAGGTCGAGGCCGAAGTCGATGAAGCTCCATTCGATGCCTTCTCGCTGATACTCCTCCTGCTCCAGGATGAACATGGTGTGGTTGAAGAGCTGCTGGAGCTTCTCATTAGTGTAGTTGATGCAGAGCTGCTCGAATGAGTTCAGCTACAGAGAGATAGGGGAGAATTAAGTATGACTGAGTTGTCTTTGTCCGTAGTATTTTTAGCCCCAGAACAGGCCTAATTGAGTCTTTAACCAAGATCAGCAACATCGATATCAACTAACTGAATATCGCAGCTATAAGTGGGTGTCCAATTACACTGTTTACTGTAAACCTTGTTATTTGGTTTCCTAACAAAGTCATAATTATATTATTGAATTTAGCAGATGCATCTTATCCAAAGCAACCTCCTGCTCTGAGATGAAACAACCTGAAAGAAGAAAGCTTAAATGCGCCATAAGTAGGTTTCATTTGTATAAACAATGTAAAACTTGCTAAAATGTAAGGTTATAAAGCCTTATTACCTCAGGAACAAAGCTGAATTTATATCTATTAGAAGAGCATTTAATGCTTCTGAACCTTCTTCCAGAGGGCAACAGTACAAAAAAAGGCTTCAGAGGATGGGAATCATCTTCTATCACACTTTGAATTTTCCTTATCATTTTCTGTTCATTTAACTCTGCTAGACTCCGCAGAGGCAAGCCAATAACCTTGGAGCAAGTCTTGACTAAGCTTTGAAGGCGATTTTTGGAAAAGCTTAATATACTGAACTCTCAATACACAGTGCTCACCATATAGGAGTACACCCCATTTTGAAAATGAATATTTTTATCCATTTCTCAGTGAATATGGGTAATATATATATACATATATTGGTGCATTTGAACAAAACAGATTTATTAGACAGATATATTTATTAAAATAATAATTTAGTCATTGTACATCTTTAGAAGATTGATTTTTGCTATTTTTGAAAATTGTATTAAATATTTTTCCCTAACATATAAATTGGGCTACTCATTTTTGAACCATTATTGTAAGTTATTTTGTTAGATTAGCTCCAGATTTGGCTTCAGTACTGACTAAACTAATGTATATGCACAAATATAATATTGTAAAGCTTCCTATATAAAATATTAATTTAAATGAGAGATTTGTGGGGGGTGTACTCGTATATGCTGAGCACTGCAGGTAGCATAAAAAGTTCTCAGTATATTTTTTTCTACACAGAAATAGTTCAGTCTCCTAAGAACATACATTCTCTGATGTACTTTCTTAGTAACAGCTTCTGAGTTCTGCTGGAACTTTAATGTGGTATCAAAGATTGTGCCAAGATACTTATATTCATCTACCCTTTCACTTTTCCATTGAAATACACCGGTTTCACCTCCGAGGCATTTTTTTCTAAAATCAATTACCATCTGGTATCTTTCGTTTTTGTGATGTTCAGTTGTAGTTCAGCTTTTTTGCACCAAATTAAAAACTAATTATGATTATCGCTGTCATTACAATCTGTATTTGTTAACAAGGATAAAAAAAACTGTGCCATCAGCATATTTGACTATATGGCAATTGTCCTTAGTGCTGCGACATTCATTTGTGTACAATATAAAAAGAACTGAGGACAGTACGCAACCATGTGGAGATCCTATTGGTGTAAAAAGCATGTCTGAAAACACTCCATTCAACATGACTCTCTGCATGTCAAAAAATCTAAAACCCATAAAACCAAACCATGACTCACATCAAATTCACCTACTAGTTTCTTTGCGGAAATAAAAGGATTCACAGTATTGAATGCAGAGGAAAAGTCTATATGAAATTTAATTTTATATTTGTACAATTGCTTTAGTTTCCATTTAGATTTTTCCATATAACGTTTTAATGGTTTAACTAAAATGTAATCATTTATTACGTTTTAAATACAAATTTTTTAATTCTGGAGTCTATTTAAATATGTTTTGCATTTCTGATATTTAAATAGAAAATATATGTCAATCAATTGAAGGCATTAAAAAAATGCAATAGAAATAAAAAAACTATTCCTTTTTTGGCAAATCTTGAACACCACAAATATGTTATATCCAAAATTGATTACATTATTTTTAACCAAACTCTAAATTTAATCGGTTGTTTTTACCAAATCTTACCACAATATTTTTTTTATATTGTACAATATCTTAACCAGTGTTGGGGAAAGTTACTTTTGAAAGTAATGCATTACAATATTGAGTTACTCCCCAAAAAATAAATAGTTGCGTTACTTAGTCACTTTTTATAGTGAGTAATGCGTTACGTTACTTTTGAGTTACTTTTTATTACCTGGCTGAGGCTTGATGATAGCTTTCAGAACTTGTTTTTCTTTATCTAATAGAGGAGCACTGCAATGAACAACGCACAGTATAACCTACATTTACCTTTAAAAAAACACATCAAAAAAATAATAATTTAGAATAATGTTGTCTTCCTGACCCCAGGGCTATACATGCTGTATATATCTGCATTGAAAGTTTAAAGCAATGTGTTTTGCTTTTTACTTTTGCCTTTTGTACTATTTGTCTTAAGTAAAATCACTCTCCATTGAGACTATAATCCTCTTTTCCTTTTCTTCGATGCGTTCAAAATAATAAGCACATTCTCTCAATGACTGCGTGATTCATTGTGACTACTTTAATTTTAATACAGCAATTTATCGGAACTCACGTTACTTGTAACGCGTTACCCCCAACACTGCTCTTAACAACTTCAACCCTAAATCCTGTCATTTTTTACATTTATTGCTATCAATCAGAAATTAAGCTAATCTAAATCTGTAGTATTTGATGTGTTTAAAATCTGTTAAACTGCATGTAAACAAAATTCTGCCCCAAATATTCTTCTTCTTTCTTCTTTTTTTTCAGTATTTTTAGGTTCTTACATTGCCTGAATTTCTCAAAGCATTCTATCGCACGAGCTCTGATTTGTGGCAGCATAGTGATTATTATCTAACAGACAGCTGAGCACTAAATCAGAGGAAGCTGCACCTGGAAAATCTCAAAGCCAGCAATGTCCAGGATGCCAATGAAGGAAGCTCCCTGGCGCTTGGTTCTGTCCAAAGCTTTATTAATGCGGTGAACAAGCCAGCGGAACAACCTTTCATAAGTGGCCTTGGCCAGGGCTTCCACAGCAAAGTCAGCCTAGACAGAGGAACAGAGAGACTGGATGAGTCAAGGAGGAGTGGTAAACAAACCTTCACATTTTAACATATAATCAAACTAATATTAATGCACAGTCACAAAATATAAACCAAGGCTTTAAATTAGTGATCATGTTTATTTAAATTATTATTTTCTTTTTTATTATAATTTTTAAAGGTCCCATGAAGTGCTTTGAAATGTGCATTTTTTTATTCGATGTTTGACGTAATCTCAACTGAAATATGAAGAAAGGGTGGGACAAAGTAGCCCCTCTCCTTAAAAAAAAACCCTGCCAATAGCGCTTCGTTTTTATCAAATGAGAAGGGGGGTGGGACATGTCAGAAACTAGAGACCATTTGATTGGTTAAGATTTGAAAGTATTGAAGTATTGTTGATCAATTTAGGCAGAAAGTGACAAACTGCAAGCTTTGGATGTTTATATCAGTTTTATTTTATCTAAACTCAAATTTTGCCACTGCTTTGGAACACACTAGCTAATAGATATGCTTAAAACTAACAGACTGAAACTAACATCTAAATTTTGTTATTTTAATTTCACAAGACTTTTAAAAAATATTTTATTTATAAAAATAATATTTTTTTTACAAGCACAAAACAGAATAAAAAACATTTATATGATCTAATACTTTTTATACAAATGATAACCAAAGAAAAACAATTTAAATAAGTAAATAATAATAAATAAATAAAATAAAAAAACAAGCACCAGTCCATCCAAACATGGACCATATAAAGCATAGGTCTCAAAGTGGATTCCTGGAGGGCCGCAGCTTTGCACAGTTTTGCTCCAACCCTAATCAAACACAGCTGATCCACTAATCAAGCTGTTCAAGACTACAAGACTACTAGAGACTATTAAGCAGGTGTGAGTTGGAGCAAAAATATGCAGAGCTGCGGCCATCCAGGAATTGAGTTTGAGACCATTGATACAGAGCAAATAATATACACCATCAAGTTTTATTTGGTCTAACTCAAAACATTGAAAATGGAGTGGAAAAGTAAGAGTAAAGCTGTCCAGGAATCATAAGTGCCCTACTTTCAACTCTTAAAAAGATAAGCAAGGAAGAGGCCCCAGATTTTTTAAAAACTTTTTAGAAGCATTTGTTTGGCTAGGGCAGATTCTTTCAAGCTTAAGAGCAGCAACCATTTCAGTCAGCCATTTATGAAAAGTAGGTGGTAAAGTGGACTTCAAATTCATCAAGATCCCCCTTTTAGCCACCACCAAACATACCAAACATAATAGACATTTGCTAATTATGTGACCATGCTTCACTAGACTTTTTAAATGTTTTTAGTAATAGCACTTCTCATTTGCACAGCTGAATGTGAATAATTGAGTGATGACAATTTTACGACAGGACACTGTAAGCCTATTGTTGTAAATGGACAGATCGGTGAGAAGGAAATGATCAGGATCAAGATTCAGAAGAAAACATGGTCTAATCACTGAAAGGGTGGTGATCTGACAGATATACAACTGGGAACTGATTATCTCATTACCTGTTCTTTAGTTTGGGCTTTTTGTACGTAGTCTCTGCCTACTTTGATTCTTGGAGACAGGATGGCACGTGTGAACTCCATGACATTCATGCCGAGCAGGTGGCAAAGTTTTTGAGCAGCTGAAAACACATAAAACATAAATGCTTTTGAAATCCATGTCCTCTAAAGGATTGTTAGGCTGCATTAATTAGGGCAATCGGAGCTGCGAACACTTCCCAAAAGACGATAAGATAATTTGGACGGCATCTACGCTTATGTTAGTCTGTTTTTCATTATGTCGAGGTCTACATAATCCTAGACCAGGCCGTATCCTGAGCAGATGCTGTGGCGGTCATGGAGGTGTGGAGAGCATGAGACTGATTCCTGAAAGACCCCAGTGACAGACAAGTCTCTGCATTGATCCCGGGGGCCAACTTGTACACCCGCCGGTGACCTACTCACACCTGCAGCTTCTCCACGATGGACGTCCAGCGTTCTCCAGCCTCCGTCGCCTAGACTGCAGCTCTGCACAGGACATTTGGCCAGAAGAGAAATGGTCGTGCCCAATTGAGCCTGGTTTCTCTTTAGGTTTTTTCCTTCACTTTCGTTAATTGGTGAAGTTTAGCTTGGTTTGGGACTTGTGCAGCTGCGCATCGATGGATTTGCTCTTCAGTGTTTGGACTTTCAGTGTTTGACACTGTTTCAATTTAAATTTACTAGAACTTCTATGTTAAGCTGCTTTGACACAATCTACAATGTAAAAGCGCTATGGAAATAAAGATGAAAAAAAAAATCTGTATGCAAACTGACCAAAAATGGTAAGATTCCTTCAAGTTATAGAATTTTAGGATCTTCCCCTATGCACTTAAATGGTGGTGAGAGAAGTTATTATAGGCCATATTTGCTCATGTGTATAAGAGATATTTCAAATAACCCAGGTCGTTATTGCAATTTACTGATGTTTAAACCCGTATGGCTCATTCTGCAGCCATAAAAAGTTCCTCTTCAGGACCACCAGCAGAACTATAACTTTCCAGCTTTATGTTATGAATGCAATAGCTTGGTGGCTTGAACAGATGAAAGTTTCAATATCTTTCCATGAATGGTGAGAACAAAAATAAATTATTCCAAACGCCAGTAGAGTAAGCCTGCTGGAATGCATCGTGGCAGTAAAAAACGGTCGCTTCTGGGACTCTTACATAAACGCGTTTTGATTTAGCACAACTGTTCTGGTATTTTCTTTTAATATGAAATGGATCCAGGAACCATTCGAGCTGTCACTAAAGGAGCCCAAGCGAAGTCCAACGGGTAATTTGTCAAAACAACGCAGTGCACACATCTGGTTATATTGGAGGGCAGTCTAGATACCGAACACACTTTAATGCTAATGCACTGCCAAATGATTTATGGAGTTATTGAAGTACGATCACATAATGCATTCGAATTTCCATTACAGAAAAAAGACATTAGCTCAGTGCTAAAATAAGGCTTTATGAAATTTTGAAATCTTCTATAATGTTCCTAATATGCCCTTTTTACAACAGGCAATAAACAGCTCAGGTGTTGCCAGAATGTCTCTAAAGTTTCAGTTTGAAAGACCGCAAAGAACATTTATTATACTGTGCTGTGAATGCCACTTTTTGAGTGGAACCTTGTTTTTACACGTCACTTTAAAGTCGCCATAAAACAGAAGTCATTTCGAGAGAAGGTTATGATTCTTAATTAAAGATAATGAGGGCAAATAAATTTTTAGCAAAATAATGAAGTACACAGATGCATTGTTTTTGACAACCACTACTATATACACACAAAAATAAGAAGAGTAAGTTTTGATTTCATTACGCCTTTAAATGCAAATGAGACAGAGGCTAGAGCCTTACAGCCCGTCTTTCTGATGAGATGTTAAACCGATGTCCTGACTCTATGTGGTCATTAAAAATCCTATGACACTTTTCGTAAGAAGTACGGGTGTAACCCCGCTGTCTTGGCCAAATTCCCTCCATTGGACCCTTCCCATCATGGCCTCCCAATCATCCCCATCCACCGAACTGGCTTTGTCACCGTCTCTTCACTCCACCTATAGCTGGTGTGTGGTGGGCGCACTGGCGCTATTGTCCTGTGGCTGCCGTCGCATCATCCAAGTGGATGCTGCACATTTGGTTGGTGGTATGGAGAGACCACCCTCATGATTGTGAAGCGCTTTGGGTGTATGGCCATAAATGCGCTATATAAGTTACATTACATGCTTCGGCTACTCCAACAACAACAAACAAAAAATCTACATGAGTTTTAAAGCATTGTCAGTTTAAACTACTGGTATGGAATTTTTTTTAATAAATAGAAACAAACACACACACAACATCAGGTGTCAGACGTCATGTCACGTGAGTATTATGCTAATTGTTCTTACTAATACAATTATGCTAATTGGTCTTACGAATACTAATTGTTCTTTCATGTAAACTGCCAAATACACACAAGATTATATTAAAAGCATACAAAGGAATCAGGGTGTTTGAAGGACTTTAGAAACAGTGTATATATAGAGAATAACACCTTTGGAGCAACTTTGTAACTTTGCAGATCTTTTTTTATGCTCAGAAACTAATGTCAAGCATTAGAGGAAGGTTAAAAGTCTAAAATGCCTTTGAAACAGATGAGTGAGTATGTGGTACCTGTGTTTTCAGGCATAGAGGCCTGATCGGTGTTTCGCTCCTTCTTGAACACAATGTTACCAAACTGCAGGACAGCTGAAACCACCTTGAGCATTGCTGTAGTGACAGAAAAACAAGGACAGTCAACTGTATGCAGGGATTTGATATGAAAAACATTCTGTCCAATGTGGCGTGCTTATAATCCAAACCCACTTTGACCAGAACTTGGCAGACGTTTGTATACTTATTACTGAATCTATCAACTGATTGCAATTCCACTTAACTTTTCATTGTTAAAATAATAATAATAATAATAATAATAATAATAATAATAATAATAATAATAATAATAATAGAATGAGGATAAATTTCTTTAAACATCCCAACAGATTTTAATAAGGGAAATATTTATCTGCAAGCAAATATCTTATTTATTAAGAAATCGGTTTCAAATTACTGAGAAATCTAATCTGCAGTTACAAAATTTTGGTTTTCACTAATCAAACTTTTAAAAAACGCCAACTATTAAACTGTTTTAAACTGTTTATTTGTGTTTAACGTCATGGCAGCTTCTATGGCCATTTTTTTTAATGGAGCGAAAGTATACTGGAGATGTAGCTTATATTAAGGTTGTGTGTTAAACTGTGAAATTTTTGTTATAAAATATTTAAAAAATGGCATGTGTTAATGTGGACAGCTTGATATTTTAACATATACTGTTAAAAATCCATTAATTAAAAGAGATTATCAAACCCCAGGACCATTTCACATGGGCTAATGCAGTATTTCCAAACCCTGTTCCTGAAGGCACACCAACAGTACATATTTGGGATGTCTCCCTTATCTGACCCATTCATTTAGGTTTTGGAGTCTCTTTTAATATTCTAATGAGTTGATTCAGGAGTGTTTGATTAGGGAAAGGTTGAAAATTTTTACTTTTGGTGTGCCTTCAGGACCAGGGTTGGGAAACACTAGTGGCTAGTGAATGGAAAAAGTCATCTAATCCAGTATTAAAAATAGGGGAAACAAAAAATGTCTACAAACGCTTAACAAGAAATATGATTTACTACCAAGCCTATATAAAAACAGCAATAAATAAACTACATAGAGGTGTGTACATTTCGGGAATGCTTACATAAGATTTCCTCATGATTGAAGCTCATAATATGCATGGCTTCCATGGTCTCTTGGAAATTATCCTTGTCCTGTTGGCCAGGAATGGGAATGTTACCATTGGAGAGGAAGCGGTAGCTATTGAACCCCTCCAGGAGTAGATCAGCTGCCAAAAGAACAAGAGGATTAATAACACGTCTGCAATCACGGAGAGAGTGTTAATATATGCTACTTTTTTTCCATCAGCACTGGCATTTCTACCATTAATTTTTATCATAAAGATTCAAAGAAGTCTTAGTTTAAAGTATTACAAGACATTAATCAAGCCAAATAACTAGACGGAGACATTTACAAACTATAATTTGAAGCAAAGAAGTACATGAAAATCAGACTATAAGAAGGTGGTACAAAACGGTGTACTTCAATCCAATCAGGCACTACAACTGGCAATGAAATTACAAACAAAAGCTGAATATAAAATCATATATTCTGAGATCACATGGAGGCAGACTTGATTATATTATTTGCAGCACTTATGCTCAAGAGCTCTTTCATTTTACCTTGCTGCGATTGGTGACATTTTCCACATTAATGTCACTTGGCTTCACAAAATTAAACAGGATAGCTTTAAAACAATATGAACAGATGGATTCAACAAAAACATACAGCAGGCTTTTTTTCTTTTTTTTTTTTTAGGTTTATCAGATATTATTCAAAATATCCCTTTGGAGGAAATGGTTCAAGATTTTAATTTCTGACTATTGAGAATAATCACAGGCCAAAATTATTAAAAGATACAGATATGTTTATATTGACCTTTTAATCCAAGCTCAAGCTCATTTCTAGATACTCCAGTATTGACCATGATAAAAGAATCACTCACATCTTAGATGTTCTCCAGCACCGGCCAACAGCTGGTAGAAGACGTGGAAGGTGCGTTCATCTTTGGCTTGGCGAATAGCCCTGGACTTTTCAAGAAGATCTTGAGACTGAGAGTTAAGGGCAAGTGAAGCCTATTGTACAGCCAAATTGTTTTTCACTGTGTGTCAAATAATTCAAATTAGGACTGGGCCGATAAACGATATATTGAATTGCAATAAAATTTATGTCAATAACAATAATAAGCTCTGGACTTTTTTACTTAGAGCCAATCACACAGCAGAAATGTGCAACAATGGGAACCTAGAAGTGTGCCAAAAATTATTGGCCAACGAAAATAGGTTATGCTATTTAAAGGACCCTTTAATATGTGGCTTCAGTCATTGTTGAGATACTCTTTTAAATCTGAAAGAATGAAATCGAAATATATATTGTTATTGTTCACTATGGAAAAGAATTAATTGAGATTGCATTTTTGCCATATCGCCCAGCCCTACTTCAAATTGAACATGTTTTTGAAATTACACTTTAATTTACAAACATATATTTTTAGCTTTGAATTTTATTTGTTATGATGTGGTCTTTATCTAGCATACCTGGCATACACTGCAAAAATGCTGGGTTCCACACAATCGATTTGTGTTGGGGCAACATGAAGGAATTCAAGTTAGCTTATTAGTTTTTACAAACTTAAGTGGGTTGAACATAAAAACTCAATAACTGTGTTGTTTCAGCTCATTTTAAATAAGTAGTTTGAACAAAGAACAAACATAATTGTTTTGAGTGTACTACTTCAAATGACTTTTTTGCTAACTATTTCTAATACTATTTTCTAATACTAACTATTGTAGCTATACTAACTGTTCGAAATGTTTTGCCGTTCTAAATGTTCATAGAAAGTTGCCCCATTAACATTGCTGACACGTACACAAATTCAACCATTTCTGTGTTTCTGAATGCTTGCTTTGACCATACAGCTGTCTGTAGTATTGCTCAAATGTAATGGAACGGTCATCAGATCAGGATACAGGTTTCAATGTTGGCCCCCACAATGTAACCGGTTACATCAAAGTTGATGCGGATGAACTTGCCCTGTGGAAAGACACATTTTCCATGAGGTGCATTTACTGGTCATGCTTTACAAACCATTTAATTGCATCATGGAAATATCATTATAATTTATAAGCGTAATCAACATTTCTAAGAATGAACAGATTCTCTTTGTCTCTTTATCAATCAGACAGAGAGGTTTGAGTATGTATGATAAGTCAAAACTGGTAATTAGAAGCTAACAGACATGCTTATTTGCAACAAATGCCCCCAAAAATAATTCAAAGAGGAAGGCCTGAAGAAACAAATTCCTCTGTGGCTTTTGATTTGTTTGTGCTTAAAAGCTTTCTGCTGACTTTAACGTATGCCAACGAAAACTCAATCAGCTGGACAGAGGAGCCGATGCAAGACAGATGCCTAGATCTTTCAGACTGCTGAATGTGGATTTGAAGAGTGTGTGTGTGTGTGTGTGTGTGTGTGTGTGTGTGTGTGTGTGTGTGAGAGTGCCGAAACAGCCATTTTCTGATGTTACATGCACACTAAATGTGGGAAAATGCTTATGTAACAAAAGATTAATGCTATGTTTTAAATTTAAAGCAATATTACAGTCGTGAAAAACATTCCTATTGTCAGATGTAATTAATTGGTCAACTTACAAAACGTGAAGAGTTGTCATTTTTCACTGTTTTGGCATTTCCAAAAGATTCCAGAATAGGATTTGCCTGCAGGAGTTGACGCTCTAACTCTCCCTGTAAAGCAACGGTCACTGATTAGAAACACTAACCATTAGGATGATTACATTTCATACAAGTACAGATCAAAATTTTGAAGTTCAAAGGTAGTGTGTCAAATCTGGAGGAGAAAAGAAAAAAAAAAACTTGGAGAAATTTGATCCACCGAAAACCTTTCTAATACTCTAACAATTTAAGCATGTACTGCCTTAAGGGATAGTTCATCCAAAAATGACCTCATCATTTACTCTTCCTCATGCAACCTATAAGTTTCTTTCTTTTGTTGAGATAGTGGTCCCTCATTAATCGTGAGAGTTACATTATAAAAATAACCCGCAAGGTAGTCAGCTTTATTTTTTACAATTACTATAGATGTTTTAAGGTTGTAAAATCCTTTATACACTTTTCTCAGACAGGCATTACCATTTTCACACACTTCTCTCGTTTAAACTCTCAAAGTTCAAACCTTTGCAGAAAAATAAGTCCAGTATTATAGAATATTTTCCTCCTTCATGTAACGAACCGAAGATGCAGTTATTTCGTAATGGCGCCCTACAGCCGCATAACTTCTACCTTCCTTTAGCATGTCCAGAAGTCCAACTTTTTGTGCGATGGTTAGCATCTTCCTCTGCATTGTGGGATTTGTTGGGGAAAAAACTTGCAAACATACAGTACAGCATTTCAGAGTCCCACTGCTAGCGATCAAAAATGTATGTAAATTTGGTAAGCTGAACACATTTTGTCCTGTAGCGGAGAGATTGATTGACAATGAAAAATGTTGGTTGCTGGCACCCATCGACTTCCATAGTAGGAAAAACAGAAAGAAAGAAACTCAATAAGCTTTTAAACAAGTAAATTAATGCAGAATTTTAATTTTTTGGGTGAACTATCCCTTTAACTGTATACTGCAAATCATCTTGTGTTAGTCAGTATCATTAGTTAGGTTCGACCGATCAATCAAAACAGATCAAATCAGTTTATTATTATCCATTTAAACACATTTAAAGTATAAAGTGCAGCAGCCGTGACCTCAAAAAAAAGAAAGAAATTCACCAGCGGCTCCCTCAAGATTTTCCTAAGGATATTCTTAATGGGTTTTCTCAATTGTTGAGTAAATTAAGGCCTGCGGTAAAAAAAATTGCTTCTCCACAACATGAATTACTAAAACATTTTCTAATAGGTTACTGCATAAATATCTATGGGGTATCCATAAGTGTGTACTGTTTGTACGACTAAACATCTAAGTGTTGGCAAGTTGTTTACCAAAAAAATGTTAATTGTTTCATTGTTAATTGAAAACCCCAATTATTAAAATCTTGAGGGAATCAGCAGTAAATTATTCTTCTGGGTTTTGACGTCACCACTGCAGCATTCAATTAGAAGAGAAATAAATAAATCATATTTTTATTATGTTTAAATTAGTGCTGGGCAGAGATTAATCGCGATTAAACACATCCAAAACAAAAGTTTGCTTTGACATAATATATGTGTGTGTACGGTGTATATTTATTATGTATATACACACACACATGCATACATGTATTTGAGAGAAAAAATTATACTTAGACAGAAAATATATATGATCAAATTATATACACATTTACATGTCTTTGTAACAAAACTGCTTTAAATAGTTTTTCTTTTAACTATTTGTATCACATATACAGCAGGGAAAATAAGTATTGAACACGTCACCATTTTTCTCAGAAAGACAATTTCTAAAGGTGCCGTTGACTTGATATTTTCTCTGAATGTTGATAACCAAAGAAATCCATATATGCAAAGAAAACAAATCTAATTAGTTTACAAATTAAGTTATGCGTAATAAAATGAAATGACGCAGGGAAAAAGGATTGAACACATGAAGAAAGGGAGGTGTAAAAAGGCAGTGAAAGCCCAGACGGCAGCTGAAATTTCAGTAGTTCTTCAGACACAACCCTCTGCCCTTCCTCATTGTAAATGAATATTAGCTGCTTCAGTCCAACATCTACATTATCAGGATGATGAAGATAAAACCAGGGTGGACATTTCAGCAAGACAGTGATCCGAAACACAGCCAAGGAAACTCTCAAATGCTTTTTAGAGAAAGAAAATCAAGCTGTAGAATGGCCCAGCCAATCACCTGACTTGAATCCAATATAAAATACAATTAAAGATCAGATAGACGAGACACACAGAACCATCAAGATTTTTACACTCTGTTGAAGTCTGTGAAAAAACACAACTGAGCAATGCACGTGACTTCATTCTCCATATTTTTTTGTTTGTTTTATTTTTAAGTTTGTATCGTTTGGGTTTTTACCAAAATTTGGCTCAATTCCAAGTCAACAGCTCCTTTAGAAATGTTATTCCCAGGAAAAAACACGACGTGTTCAATACTTATTTCCCCCACTGTACATAGTAAATATAAATAATACACATATTTTATGTCAAAACGAACTTTTATTTTGGATACGATTAATTGCGATCAATCTTTGCCCAGCACTAATTTAAATATATA
>CAIGQW010055671.1:1963568-2011637 GCA_903798125.1 Danio choprae | reverse complement strand
TATATATATATATATATATATATATATATATATATATTCTTCTTTAAAAAAAGTGGGAATCTCATGGTAACTACAGTATAACAGTATTGCTGCTTCAGAATATTTCAGACATATTGACACATACTGGATAAGTGGAGCAAAGCCACACCACACGCAACTACTTGATCTTCCATAGTTAAATGAATTTGATAAAAAGTGCAGAACATTTTCATGCTAGAAAGGCACACAGCGTTGTCACCAGGGCGGCCAGAGCAAACTTTGATGCTCTCGCTCTCGCTGCCTTCGGTGTGAACATAGTTACAGGCACGCACGCACAAACACTACTCCAAATAACCATATAATTTTAAGCCAGAAACTAAGCTTTTTTTGCACTGCAACTGACGATCAAAGGTGAAAAGTACAAATTTGACTTCTTCCCAACAGAGAAAACCAGCAACAATCAAGAATGCATGATTATAAAGTGTGTCATGGCTTTGCAATCAAAAAATGTCTTTATAATGGAAGTCAATGGGGACAAAACTGCCACAAACATAACGAAAGGGTAGTAAGTTTGCCCATAGTGTATTGTTGAATTTTTAATAATTTCCAAAGCATTTTCCCAAAATATGTGTAAAAGTAAGTTGTCACCAAAAATCTTTTCATTCGCAGAAACACAGAGAAAATCCTGGCCAAATTAAGACTCAAAATCACCCCAGGGTGGACGAAAACATCCCTGACAGCATATGAGTGTTAAGCAGAACTATGAACAACTTTTTATGTTTTAGATAAAAAGTTCAAGGCTTGGGTCACATGAACTGGAAGCAGTTGCCAGGGTGGAGGCCATTCGGAGACGCTTCCTTTTGTGTGGTGTACATCAACCTCTGTGAATGTTCATGACCCTATCAGCCTGTGATACAGACACACAGATATGGCAGCCAAGGATTCTGAAGAATGGCCTCTCCTATCAGCACAGCTGCAGAAAAGAGAAGCATATAATCAAGTCAAGAGAAGCCTCTTGACTTCTTTTTACTGCATCCTTTGTCAAGGCCTTAGTGACACTTCTCTGAATAATGAATGGTTGATTAAAGTGATGCCAGAATAAAGCATACAGGCAAAATGGAGGCAGAGCCATAGGAGTGTGTGAAAATAATAATTAGAAATCAAATAGAGCCCCCCATACAACATCTACTGATAGTTGTAATTGGCTATCATTGTAACGTGACAACACTTGGTCGATATATTATAATTTGCATACTTCAGATTTTATTTGATTTGTTTACATTGATTAGTTTTAAGTCTTATCTAGAAGAGATTAATGATTCTGGAGTGATTAAATGTTTATGACATTGATAATAATTCTTGAAAAAATGGATGCATTTCTTTAAAAAGACAGCTTAAACTTTACTATTAAAGCTTTTATTACATTTTCTGTACTCTGGAAAATTACATAATAAAAAAAAAAATCTATTAAAATTAAATTAATTAAATTTAAAAAAATCAATTAAAAATAAAATAAATCATGAAACTTTTCAAAATTAAGAGTTTAACAAAAATATAATAAATACATTTTAGGATACCCCAAGTTTTACTTCTTCCCTCTCAAACATCATTTGATTCCTGGTAAAATAAACTTGAGAAACAATTGTGTAATGAACTATTAGAAATGATTAATAATATAACAAAGTTTGAAATATTATTACAAGAGAAGTGCAATCCACTGTGCAATCATATCAGTAACAATTTCCAAGTTCAACTTAACTTTCCTTATGACAGGATGCCATTAATGACAGAGTTTTTGTGTGTGCACAATCTGGCAATCGTTTCTTAAAAAGCTGTAAAAAGCTTGTAAAGTGACTCTCAGAGCAGCCCTGGAGATCAAGTTCACATGTTAATACACTTTATAAAAAAATCTGAATTCCACACAATCCATTTGTGTTGGGGCAAAATGAAGGAATTAAGTTAACTAAGTTTTCGCAAATTTAAGTGGATTGAACATAAAATAAATAAACTGTCCCCCAAAAACCTCAAGAATTGTGCTGTTTCAGCTCATTTTAAATAAATAGTTTGGACCACCAGCAAACACCAATTTTTGAGTGTATATTATTGAGAAAAGACGCCAATTAGAGGACACAATAAAAATAAAAAAACATTTAAATGAGGAAATACCCCTTTAAAGAAAATTGCCATATCAGCATATAAGAATAATTTCGGAAAAGTCACATGACCGTAATAGCTTGGTGTGTCAAAATTAATTGTTTATTTGATGGACCGTAATGCAGACACGGACAATCCGTTATCGGTTCAGTGATAGGTCATAACCGGTTATTATGTACTGACGTCATTAATGTCCTATGCACTATGTCGGAGTAGAATACTATGGCGAAGAAGAGTAAATAAAACGCTTCAACTACTTAAAAAGCAATTAATTGTGCACAATTCAGTGCTTGTGAGTTTGCTGGACAGTATTTTACTGACACTGAAGAAGTTACAGCACACAAGCCGCTATTTAACTACTAAAATTTGCCTGTGTTGTGAAGAATTTTTTTTAATTGTGGATGGAAAGCACCTTGACATTGAATTGAACCGAATCGATGGCATGACAAATCGCAACCGAACCGAATCATGGGACCAGTGTAGGTTCACACCCCTAGTAACAGCTGTAATACGTTTTGGTTTTACAAATTACACATTTATAGCTCAATAGGTTTAAGTCAAATCAATTATAAACCTTTCTCTAATAATAATAATAATAATAATAATAATAATAATATTAATAATAATAATATGTTAATACATTTTATTTATAATGCGCTTTTCTAAAACTCAAAGCACTAAAGTTAAGATATCTAGTTAATATCAAGGTGTCCGTATTTATTCTGCCCAGACCTCCAGTCTGACAATATGAGCTGCAACTCCAAATTCTCACTTCGCACCCCTCAGCTGGCTCACCCAACTCCACTCGCCACCCCCTTCTGCTGGATTAACCTACAACAGGACACATTCCTCACATACCAAACCGCATCGCTGCCAGACCCCAGAGAGAGGAGGGTGGACACAGACACAAAGAGAAAACCTCACAAAAGTCAAGTTCGCCTCAGCAACACGGGACGCAGAAGCATTCATTACACTTTCTTGTGCGTGCATGTGCTTGAACTAGTAAACTGAGCTGCTGGACACAAAACACATTAAAGTACTTAATTTACAACTGATTTGAACAAATACTGTTTATTGCCTGTACTGAAATGTGGCACTGTTAATGGGAACTGCATAAAGCATGGAAAAAATTACTAAAACTCTTTTGTGCATGAACAGAATTCGCATAGGATCCCACAGATTTTGGAATAATTTTAGGTGACGACAAAAAACAAATAAAACATTGTGCTTTTTTCTCTCTAGCAGGAAGAGGTTCAACATCTGAAATCAATTTTTATATAAAACAAAATTCACAATGCTTACTAAAACAGAACTGTGCCTCCAATTAAACCATAAGCGTTCATTCATTCATTCATTTTCTTTTCGGCTTAGTCCCTTTATTATTCTAATGTCGCCACAGCGGAATAAACCGCCAACTTATACAGCATATGTTTTACGCAGCGGATGCCCTTTCAGCTGCAACCCATCACTGGGAAACATCCTTACACACCCATTCACACTCATACACTACGGACAATTTTGCTTCCCCAATTCACCTACACCGCATGTCTTTGGACTGTGGGGGAAACCGGAGCACCCAGAGGAAACCCACGCCAACACGAGGAGAACATGCAAACTCCACACAGAAACGCCAACTGACCCAGCCGGGGCTCGAACCAGCAACCTTCTTGCTGTGAGGCGATTGTGCTACCCACTGCGCCACTGTGCTGCCATTTGGGAAATATTTTAAAAATAATTCACAGGAGGGCTAATAATTTTGACTTCAACTTTAGGCGCTAAGATAAATCAGTCAGGGTGAATCATTCACATGAACTTAAGCACCAGGCAACAAGAGGGCAACCACAAGCATCGGCAACAGAATAAAGAGCCCATCTGCTGCAAATGCTGTCTGCAGGAATGTAGCATGTAGCTGTTTAACGTGACAAGCCGCTCAGTCACACACACAGAAATATGACTCAGTAGCTTCTCTGTGAGACGAGCCAGATATGGCCTGATCAGAAACTACCAGAGACTGTAGCTCTATTACACACAACACCGTCATGTTTGCCACCATCATTAAACACCCTCAGAATACAAACACTAAGTGATTTCATTACATCCTAACTATATTACTGATAATATAACCATGGATGCTTGAAATCCAATCTCCATACAGACAGGAGATAAAAACAGAGTCCTGGACAGCTGGAATTAAATAATGAAGCATCATGGTATCAGCTGATGTTTAGCAAGCTAAGAATATCTCATCTGCATTGTCAGAGGCTCAGTTCACAGAAGCATTATGGGATACTGTAGCCATGTTGCGTAGGAGGGCAGTTGTTTTCCTGATCCTGTTGTGTTTGCGGAGTGTGGGCTGCCAATCTCAAACTACTGAAAAAACAAAGGTCATGGCCATCGGACACAAACAACCCTGGTAAACCCTCATGTCTGTGGATGTTCAAAGTCTAAACAAAAATAAATAGCTGAGCATTATTAAAACAATCACATAAAGAGGTTTTCTGTTTATGACTAGACGGGTGACCTATAACACAAGCGACAATTTCAAATGAGTTAATAAAATCAATCAGTTAGCTGTTTAAAAGGACTTTAATTCGCTCTCTTTTTTATCATATTCCTTTTATATGACCCGCAGTTCACCGATTTTGGCACAAATGCAGTTCAATGATCAACCTTCTATGCAAATGTTGCCAAAAGAATCGGCATTGACTAGTTAAACAGAGAGTTCACCCAAAACTGGAAATTCTGTCATCATTTACTCAACCTTCACCTGTTTGAGTTTCACATAAAAGAAGTTATTGTGAAAAATGCTGGAAATCTGTAACCATTGACTTCCACAGTATTTGTTTTTCCTTCTATGGATATAGCGGATTATATAGCGGATAGGTTTCTAACATTTTTCACAATATCTTCTTTCGTGTTTAACAGAAAATGTCAACTCAAAGGTTTGGAACCACTCAAGGGTGAGTAAAATTTCATTTTTGGGTGAACTATCTATTTAAACAATATAGTTTATTCACAGGACTAAAGATACATGTAATTTGAAACGAACGGTTTATATTAGAAAAATGCTAATTGTAATAAATATTTGTAGTCCAAGTCAGATAATATAGTAATTAGTGTTGTCTGGATACTGGAATTCAATAACAATCAGTAATAAAAAAAATTTAAAACACCCATTTCCCGCTAACATTTGAGCGCTGTTGAGCACTGGAAGGTTTTAAAGCCGTGAAGATCAGTTAATTTATCAGCGAATCGCTCGTATGTCAGCTTATAAACAGACCAGCTGATCTTTGCGGCTTTAAATCGCTCTAGTGTCCCAATATCTGTAGTTACACTCAGTAAACAGTGATGAGTTCAGTGAACTGATGACCTTCACAGCCAATCACAGTCATTTCTGTTGAGCATGTGACCACAATTGCAAATCAGCGCTGCTTAAAAACGAGCTCAAATGTTTATGATGTTTATGATAGAGATGAAAATAAACTAAATTAAAGTAAGGCTGAGTTCACAGTGCTTAAGTTTTTGGAATACAGCAGTCTGAATGCAGTTCAGCAGTTAATTTAGATAATAAGCAAAAAAAGATACAATATACAGTAAGGAAAATAAGTATTGAACACGTCACCATTTTTCTCAGAAAGCATATTTCTAAAGGTGCCGTTGACTTGAAATTTTCCCCAAATGTTGGTAACAACCAAAGAAATCAATTTATGCAAAGAAAACAAATCTAATTAGTTTACAAATTAAGTTATGGGTAACAAAATGAAATAATGCAGGGAAAAAGTATTGAACACATGAAGAAAGGGAGGTGTATTCTGGCAGTGAAAGCCCAGACGGCAGCTGAAATCTCTCAGTAGTTCTTCAGCAACCCTCTGCCCTTTGTCAGTGTAAATGAATATTAGCTGCTTCAGTCCAACATCTACATTAGCAGGATGATGAAGATGAAACCAGGGTGGACATTTCAGCAAGACAATGATCCAAACACACAGCCAAGGAAACTCTCAAATGCTTTCAGAGAAAGAAAATCAAGCTGTAAAATGGCTCAGCCAATCACCTGACTTGAATACAACATAAAATACGAATTAAAGCTCAGATTTGATAGACGAGACCGACAGAACCATCAAGACTTTTACACTCTGTTAAAGTCTGAAAAACTCACACCCGAACAATGCACGTGACTTCATTCTCTATACGAGGCGTTTTTAAGTTGCCGTCAACAAAAAAGCTTTTTAGATAAAAGTATTAAATACGTTTCAGTATATCAGTACTTTCTCCTTGTGTCATTCCATTGTTATTACATATAACTAATTTTTCAGATTTTTTATTTGTTTTGTTTTATTTTTATGTTTGTATTGTTTGGGTTTTTACCAAAATCTGATTCAATTCCATGTCAACAGCTCCTTTAGAAATATTATTTCCATGAAAAAAGCATGATGTGTTCAATACTTATTTTCCCCACTGTATAGCAATAATACCTCGTAGATATACAGTCTGAAAAGTACAGCTGATCTAAAATGGGTGCAAAAATGTTTTTGAGATCACCTTGGAATGCCTTTGAACCACAGTCCCTCTAGTCACCATAATCTACATAAGATCTTTATGTTCCAGTAGACCAGGACAGAGGAGGTTGTTCTGCAGCAACCTGGACTGAGTTCAAAAGCACATGAAACAAATGACTGCTCATTACACGGGTATTGGTACCAGGTGGGATAAAAACTCCCAAATCATAGTACAAAACCCATTCAAATCACATGTTGATAAGTTGGGGGCTTGACGTAATAGTAATTTAAGTGTGCCTCCACACTGGGCAAATGTGGTTGGACTTGGAAGACTGGAGTTTTAAAGACTGTAATTATACGTTTCAGACATAACTTTCCACTCTGTGACCGTGTTTAGATTTCATAGCTTCCATATGCCTTGAAAGAAAGAGGGGTGCCACTGACATTCCTGCGCTTCAGTGGCTGCACTGACTGGGCCATTTCCAAAAATGTTATTATTGAAGTGAAGATCAGCAGTTTCAGAGTTCTTTAAGTTGTTATAATTAGCACTCTGTAACCAAGTTCAGTCAACAGGCAGATTATGGCTATTTCACTAATCAGTGACAGATGTGAATAGATGTGCGGTTGTGTAAGTGCATCCGGCGGAGACATTATAAAATTGACCTTTGCATGAGCTAGGTTTCATTTAACCTTTTAATTTTAATGTCCGAAAATAAAAATGATCCTTTATAACAGTAATATACTCAACCACAGTGTTAAATTGAACACTTGAATGAATTTGATAATGATTTACAAGCTCTCTATTCAATTTGTTTACAAAATGTTGTTTCGATATATATTATTAGGTACAGTTCCTTGCAATTTTGTTAAGAAAAACATTTCTTCAACTACACAGGAAAGCTTGTCATATGGTACATGAATGATACAAATGACAACAAAAAGTGTGATACAAGTATGAATTTATCAAATCAAAGTAATCGCACAAAGTTCAATGCGATTACTGGAGAGGAGGGCACACACTACAAATGTCTGGTAAGAGTAGACTAAACTAATTCTTGCCTTACAAAAATTTGTAACAAACCGATTACTTGATTTTGGCAAGGCAACTTGGTCTCATCTACGAAATTCTAACTGAACAACTTCATCTTTTATATTTAGACAGGACACCAATAAATTTCACCATTAAAACCCTTAACGGTGATGTATGTAAGTTTTTGACTCTTCTAAAGCATAAAAATACCATAATATGTTTGCAGATATTTAAGAAACATGCCAAGTGAACATTGTTTATTTATGTTTATTGTTATCTTGTTTATTCTATGTTTATTGTGATAAATTAAATTTCTTTTATGCATTAGTTGTTTATCTAAATTTGACCAATAAGATGGGGCCTAACTATCTTTTTCCCCGCCTGTCCAGTAGTTGCTGTTCTGCTATTGGCTGGAGCGGCCCAAATGTAAACGTAATACTTATGTCTGAAGTCAAGACAAGAGAGGAAAATGACAACAGCCAATCAGAGTCAGAAAGTCTGCTGCGGTTTTTACTCATTCATAGTGTCTTAAAGACTAAATGTGACAGTTTTTTTTGTCTGAAATAGAATCAATTAGATCTGAAAAACGTATATTTTACCTCTTTATTTTAATATAATTAAATAAACAATTGATTTAAAAACATAACTAATAAATATGCTATTTTTCTAGATAAGAAATAGCAATATTCAACAACAATATTGCATATTTTACCAATATCATGCAGCCCTAAAGGCTAGTTATTATTACACTTTAATTCAGCATATCAGACAGTTTGATTAAAACTCGTATAGTTTTGGTGCTCTGATTAAAACTATGATCGTGATTAAAACTATGATCTGATTAAAACTATGATCAAACGTTGATCCTGTGGGCCAGCCTGACCTCCCGCGGGTGCCCTACCCACACTTGCAGCTTCTCCACACTGAACTAAACTAAACTGAACTTCAACTCTGAAATCTGGACTTTACTAGAACTATGTTAAGCTGCTTTGACACAATCTACATTGTAAAAAGCGCTATATAAATAAACTTGAACTGAATTAAAGAGCGTAACAGAAAGGTTTCCAACCATTAACGGGATTGAAACCACACTTGGACAATAACTGGAACTGAGCCATGATGGAGGAAATGTCTCAAGAGGAAAAGTAAACAACTTGGTTCCACTGCTGTAATCCCTTCAGATCTAATGAAGTGGGCGCGTGCAGCATTGTTGGGGTGTTTCCTCAAGAGGCAGACACCAGGATCCATGTGCGCCGGCCACACTTGACCCAGCACGTCACACTATGTGCTGCCCCCCCACCATCGCCACACAAAGGAGATATTGTACCCCACAATGCAGGTCAGCTCTTGTTCCCTGGCCTCTGACAGATCAGGACAACTGCTCTGTCCTAATATGCGAGTCAGCTTCGGAAGATAATTCAGCGTTGCATTAATGTCAAAAGCTTCTCCGTTTCCTAGACGAATTTGTTTGATTCGAAGTTTTAATGACTGTTCACTACTAACATGAATCACCAATGTAAGCACTCATGTGTGTGTACATGAGATGTAAAGGGAAAAACTTATATATATGCTTTATTTTAAAAAAAAAAATATATATATATATATTTATACTTGTTTTTCAGCAAGGGTATAGCAATTGATTTGAAGTTTCAGTAAATACCGAAAAAAATATACACCTATTTTTTTATTTAAAAAAAAAAACATGAAATGCATAGCACAACACAAAGATATTGAAAAAATTTACACGTGAAAATTATATGCATATGGTATACAGTTTGTCACGATAAGATCAGGTTTAGACAAAAATAATAATAATTTAAGAGCCCTTATTATGCATTATAAAAGGTCATATTTTGGTTTGTGGGGTCTCTAACAGCAGGCTGATATACATGCAGGGTCAAAAAAACACTTTCATTGTCTTTAAATATGCATTTATTTTGATCTAATTATCCCAATGACTCCCATTTGATTTGTTCAGCGATTCATTTGTTCCCAAACCCCTCCTTTGCATGATGCTAATCAGTGGTGATTGGTCCGATGACCCAGTCTGTTGCGATTGGTCGACTACGTTCAGCGCAAGACAGAACGAAATTGTTGAAGAAGTCAGGGTGGTGAGTGCAGAGTATATGTGTGAGCCCAATGCAGTTAAACACCAGCATTTTGCTATAAGTAATAACAATGACACACATTCAGTATTAATCCACACAGTGAAAATGGATCGCAGCACTTGTGTAGGAACAGCTGATGGTCGTCAACGAGACGAAAAATGGCAGGGAATCGAGAGCTCGAATGCATTTAAAATAGATTAGTAAAGAAAGCAGCACGCGTCACGTTTTCAACGTGGTTTTAGACGTGAAATGGGAATATAAAATGTTAACCAGATACAGTACAAGCCACGTGAAGTGTTACAAGTAACAAAACACAATTAAATACATGTTTTGCAAGCTAGAGAAAACAAGGAGGCAACCATTTTAAAACACACTCACAGCTTGTGATCCGGAGAAAGAGAAACTGCTCCATATGAACTCCAAAATGGTCGCAATTTCGAGCCCTAAATTATAGAATCTAAATAACCTTAAGAATTATAAGTATTTTAAAGTGTTTATGGCTATTTATTTGCATTATTATGCTGTTATATAATGATTATATAATAAGTGGCATAAAATGATTTCAAAAATTCACTTATCGCAACAATTTCTGTGACAATATATCACAACAAAACTTCCTTATCGTGACAGGCCTAACAGGCTGTAGCAAGGACACACTCGAAAATTTATTTTTTCCATTAAATTTGCATCTTAAAAAACAGAACACACAATCCAAACCATGACGCACACCAAACAAGCCCAAAAGATCTGAATAAAAAGCGTGAACAAACGGTTATGCATGCCTAAATTTGCAGTGCAGTGATTGTATAAGCTACTATAAAACACTCCAAAATGCAGAGAGAATTAAACAGGGTTAAGAGATGAAATGATTACAGTTGTAATGGAGCACACCCTGCCAAACATATCTTAATCTGTGAGATCGTTGCCCACTGCGATATCCAACTGCCCCAGATTTACTAAGAGATGACTTAAAGATTATGACAGTGGTTAAAAAAAAAAAGAAGCACGGTTGACCGAATCACAGAGTTAAGTCTGATCTCGCCTTTTACAACCAGCCATAACCAATGAGTTGAGAACACGGCAAGAAACATGCAAAGGAAGCAGTTCCAAAAAGCTCCAATTGTCCAAGACGACGAGTGATGAGGCTTACTTTCTAAGAGCTCTTACTGTGATGGACATTCGCGCAACACAGAATCAGATAGTAGTATCTGATAGCATTAGTAGCTGAAGCATATTATCTTTCAACATGCACAGCTGGACTAAGAAAAAGCTCAAACCCACCGCAGTGAAATTCGGAAAAAACGCAACATTTTTTTTTTCTTTCCATCCCCTGGGCTTATCTGAGAACGCCAGATGTGGCAGAGAAATTAATTGATCTCTCAGAGTGGAAAAACTAACTGAAATATAATAGACACCGCTGGAAATGGAGACCATTCCGTTTCTGCCAACGTCACAGGAAACGAAGTGCAGCCAATACAATTTAAGGTTGGCTGAAACTTACAGGAAGTTTAGATTCTGCTTAAAGTTGGGAATGTTGTATGGAATTTGCTTCAAAGCTCAAAAGAGAGATATTTTTTTCTGCTCGTCTACAGTATATTCATCAAATATATTAAGCAAACGCTGAACAAAGATTCAGAAAACACAACACACCCTCTATTATTTACACTTGAATATCATCAGCGGGAGTGCAGAATTCTGTATTTAGAAGAGCTGTTTTTATAACCACTGAAACAGTTCATCCGAAGGAATATTTCACATTTCACATTCTTACCTTGAAGCATGCATCTGTAGGCCGATTCGGAAATGGCGTAGATATGAGGCGGCATCTCGTGCCTCTTCTTGCCCCTGTACATCTCGATGATGTTCTCCGAGTATATGGGGAGGTTTTTGTACGGGTTTATGACCACGCAGAAGAGTCCTGAGTATGTCTGTGTAACACAAGCAAAAAACATAAACACTTTATTAATGGCCAAGCTATACATACATTTTAAAACAAACATTCAAACATATAGACATTGTATAGAACTTATTCTTCATGTACGAGCAGGCGCCGCCATTGGAATCTTTTTGGCTCGAGACTTCCGTTCTCATTCACTTCCATTGATTTTTTAAATTAAAGTTAAAAACAGCTCGTTGTGCTGCTTGATGTTGCAAACTGATATTTTCTTCTTATATTATTTTACTTTTTATGGACAGTCATGAACACACTTTTTTTGCAGAGCAAGTAGTTTGACTTTTTTTTGCCATTTATGATCCCTGGTCATTTCTCCCATAGGCAACTGAATAGGAAGTTCTAAAACAATCACAAAGACAAAGCATTCACAACACAGTCCCCATCCCTCTGATCTTGAGATTGCTATATCTGCAACTATCGACTGTTATTTGGAAGTTTATCACTCCTCTTAATCAGGTAAGTGAAAGATTTATACATCTACAACAGAGATGCCCAAAGTAGGCCCCGTGGGCCAAAGTTGGCCCATGGCAACTTTTGAATTGGCCCACCATCCCATCTGAAAAGACAGGGAGAATGATGTGGAGGTCATTGGGGCAAATTACCTTTGACAGAGATCATCGTCATTTTGAATTTAACGTAACCTTTTGTTTCTTTGATTTATTGCTGAGCAACAAAAAAAGCCAACGGAAATTAAATTACTCAATTAAATGTTGTAAATGAATCAGACTTTTAAAATGTAAATACAGTCACTTGACAGATAGAGGACAATGCACAAGACATCTACAAGCAAATCAAGGTAAAGGTAGGAGCAGCTCAAATAGTGTATTCAGCACTGAACTCCATTGTGTTATAAATGGGTCTGTTTATGTTTTTACTGTAATAAGTTCATCATCATTCATTCATCAGTATCGGATCTGTATCAGTCGATATCGGGATCGGTTCCAAAAAGATGGTATCAGCACATGCCTATTTGCATTTTTAATTTAATTCAAAAAATAATTTGTCAAATGTAATGAGATACAATAAACGTTATTAATCCTTATTAAATTTAAAACATTTAAATTATGCGTTTCATGAAGGGACAGTAAAAACCTGTCACATCAATTGCCTGATATTAGCATTATTATTCCGTGTCCAGAATAATGTACAGATTGAAACACAATGAAGGTATTTTTCCTGAGCAATGCTGGCATGCATTCTCTGTGATTGCAGCTGTCGTGCAGCGATTATGCACTTAATTACAGAAGACGGTTACAAGATATTAACCCTTTACTTCAGGCGGTTTCTCTTAAAAAAACTGTAACTGTAAGCAACTTTCAATGTAGTTTGAATGCATTTAACCTAGTGCAAATGTAGTGATACGTCTACATCTGTAAAACAGCTTCAGTAGTAAAAAAAAAAAAAACTATGCCACTTTGTCCTAAACAAGAGTCATGCTTTAAATGAAAGACTTTAAAATAGATACAGTTAACATGTAGAGTTTGAAGCGATTTGCCCCTTCAGATGCTTTGAAAGTTACATGTGCTTCTGAAGGTTTCCTTAAAGTCAGCATTTCCAGTGTTTATTTTGCACATTGTTAGTATAAAGGTGAATAATTGCTCGGTGCAAGTTAACAAATACACTGACAAAAACGATTCAAAGATGATTCATTGGATTTACTACATTTTTTTAAGGCAAGTGTTTGCAAACTATTTATTTGGGCTGAATTATACAAACAAATTAAGTTGAACATTACTCGATTTAATTAGTTTGTTTAAATTCAGCCCATATAAATTGTTTGCAACAGTTTTGCAGAAATCTTTTTTTTTTCACTGTAGAAAACCGCAAATTGATCATTATGATCCATCTCGCTCTCTATGATGATGTCAGTTTGACAGCTTGGACGAAATGCGTTTAGCCACGCCCATCCAACCGTTAATTTGCTGCGAGTGAAAGATGAAAAAAGGAGCACAAATACAAAACCCCGCCCCCTACTCAATATTCAGTTTCAGATGAGAATATATGTCATCATACTTATTAAATAAAATTCGGCAGCAACTTTACAGACTTGAATGTTTTTGAGATGAAGTGTTTTGCTCAATGAACAACATTTACAATTGACTTTTCCCATCTGTAAATGTAAGAAATTGATCAAAAATATGTTTTCTGTCAGAGGTGCATGAGTCTTATACATGCAAGTCTGTTAAACGTCATTTACTTCAATAAACAAGCTAAAATATTATTGTTTTTACTAAAATATTTGCTGTTGGACAATAAATCTGCCACATGTACAATTTAAAACAAAAGGAGGTGTATTTCTATGATGGCAGTATCTGCAAAGTGACTTTTGTAATGGGGCAATCAAAACCTGTTTAGCCAATTTAACTTCGGCTTAAAAAAAACAAACTTATTTTAGATTGTAATGTTACAATGTAAGAATGTCATTTTAACCCTTTTTGCACAAAATGTGTATAAAATCCTTACAATATATTTGTTTTTAGAATCTTTAATATTATTTCACTAAACAACATTGGGCAAATACAGATTTTTTTTGCCTAGTCCTGGATCCAGACACACGGGTAAGGGGTAAATCAGGGGAGAGCTAATCCCGTCTATTGAAGGGTCTTTCTATTGGCTGGGGTTATGTTTACGAGAGGGCATTTATATGGGTGTGGAGGAGTAGTGGGGGTGCACAGAGGACAGATCTGCCTACTTCCCACTACTAACGCCCCACTAGACAAAGCCGCCCTGCCAAAGTAGATAGACAAAGTAGACAGAACAATAGACTTGGGACTCAGGAGACTTGTGGCTAGAAAGTTGTTTCTCTCCAGTATCGCCCTCCATGTTTTTCAGACTATATATGGAGGAAAACAGCTTCTCATATCTGAGCTATGCACAAGTGCAATAATAAGCAATTTAATAGGTGGGATGCTTTTAGTACAGATTTAACAAAATAAATGGTCTAATAAACCTAAACTTCTCTTGAAAATTATAATTGATATATATCATTTTCAAGTGTGAGCTCAAAATGTGTTGACAGTTAAAGGGTTAAGAAATGTACTGCTTCAGTCATGGTAAAGTGCTCTGCTGTGAATGATGTTATGTCCTGAATCCTCAAAGCTTATCCAACTTATAATTTGTACATTTATAGTCTTGGATGCAAAATGTTTAGTAATCTATATCACTAAGAAATGCATTTGACTTATCATGATAATACACCATGCTGACTCTAGATCAGGGGTCAGGAACCTTTTTATGAAAAAGACATATTTTGTTGTTTGTTCAAACTGCTTATTTTAAATGAGCTAAAACAACACAGTTCTTGAGATTTCATTGGGACAACTTAATTGTTTTATGCTCAATCTCTGGGCTGGCTGCTGGAGCTCAGATGCCGCAGCACATGACAGAGTTTGTTTGTGTGTGTGTGTGTGTGTGTGTGTGTGTGTGTGTGTGTGTGTGTGTGTGTGTGGTCACGTGATATGCGTTTTCAGCGGTATAGTGTGGACGGAGAGATCTTTTCAGAAATGCTAGATGAAACGCTAGTGTGGACATGGATTGTTTTTTATTCTAAAATGCCATTTTAAAACTAAGATGTATAAGTGTAAACAGGGCGGTGTGTATTTTTCATGAGCGGGTTGCTGCTGTAAAGGGGGCGGGGCGGAGGATCACGATGCCGGCTCAGCATCGGCGATGGACGATGGCATCGTCTATCGACCCAACCCTAATGCTGAGCAAGTCCATGAATAAAGGTTACCATAGAAATGCAAGTTGTTTGCCCTTTATTAGTGTTGCGATTCAAGTTTATCCATTGGTCGCTACGTCCTTTTATTGTAAACCGAGTTTTTATTAACTTTGCTGTAAAAAAAAAAGAAAAATAAATACAATAAAAAGGGAATTGAAATTGTATTTTCAATAGGAAACTGATTTCTAGTGCCGGTTATCATATTTTAAACTGTAAAATATTATTGAAGGGAGACAGCTGGAGAGCCACGTATTTTTGGTCAAAGAGCCATATGTTGTTCCCATAGGTTCCCTACCACTGCTCTAGACTGTTTAAACTGTCAGCCTAGTCAATTTTAAATCGCACAATGGTCCTTTGAGATACCTACTACGTATTTTAAGTGTCTGGGAGTAAGCAACAGGGATTGGTAAAAACCAAAATAAAATAAATCATGACCAATTGTCTTTTCAGTTCTATCCACACCTCTCCCGTAATAAGTGCACAAATGCACCAAAGTGATAAATCAAGATTCAGAAAAAGTAGTTGGGCAGATGGCAATCGGAAAGACATTTTGTGCTGTATTACTATTGATTTCTCACAATATGCATGCTTTCCCTGGGAAAGTAAAGTAGCAAAGTAAAGTACACGGTAAAAAATTCCACACACACAATTACTTCATGCAGTCCCAACACAAATCAATTAAGTTAACGTCATTGTTTTTCCAAATTTAAGTGGATTGAACATAAAACAATTAAGTAGTTTAATAAGTAGTTTGAACAAGCAGCAAAAGTCATTCTTTTAAGTGTAGGAGTAGCATAATAAGAGGGAAGGGTTTCTGTGAAATCTGAGATGTGAATACGGTCTCTACAGATGCCGTAATGCGTTCCTGACCACTTGTGATCAGATCAACACAAGTCACCATCAGGTGAAAACAAAGTCTATAATTACAAGCTTAAAAGTGTTATTAAAAACAAAACAAGCATAGACCTAAAAAGTCGCTTTATTATTTAACCTAACAATTAATTTCATGCTAATTTCAGACAACTGGAAGATATCGCATTTTCAACAGCCCATAGAGAGGAATAAAATCTAACCTGTCTGTCATCACCCAACATGCTATTCAAGAACAGAGGGGCGTGGGAAGACAGAGAGGAACGCAGCACCTCCACAGCTCTGCCCACACAGCAGATATGAGTGCACATACCGCACACACCAGCCTGAGCTCTGGTCACCATCCACACACATACGAGACAATATATATAACCTTTTGGTAAATATATAACATTCCGCCTCCATTAATACAGACAGCATTTCTTTTAACATCAGCACAACCCAACAGCAATAAGGAACCTGAGAAATGTGGGGAATGCAGCGGTATGAAGGTGCTGTCAACAGTCAGTCTGACATCTTGACATCTAACAGATATTACGAGCCAGCGTAATGGCAAACACAAAGGTCCTGTTATAAAGCTTCAACTTTTACTAGGCCAAGCATGGGCCTCTATGGCCAATTACTGCAGCCTATAGGGAGGGAGCACAGCGGCCTCATGGAACAGAGGCTTTAAAAAAAAGGCAGGGAACGAGGATTACAATCCATGTTCAGAGTAAAATGACATAAGTGACTACTTTCAAAACATCTAAAGTGTGGCCAAATGAGCCACTGGCTTGCATGGTTCGGGACTTGTGGAGCTGCGCATCAATGGATTTGCTCTTTCAGTGACTTTCAGCAAAGAAAATTTAACCACACTGAACTGAACTAAACTGAACTTAAACTCTGAAAACTGGACTGACACTGTTTCAATTTACTATAATCTTAAGCTGCTTTGACACAATCTACATTGTAAAAGCGCTATAGACATAAAATAAAGATTGATGACCTGAAAAACTTCCAGTGATGGCAAATACAAAGTTAAATTAATTTAAAGGGATTGTTTGTTCACCCAAAACATGCAAATTCTGTCGTTTGGGTCACTTCATTCTGTTGAACACAGAGGAAGATATTTTAGATATAAAATATATAAAGAAGATATAAAAGCCTATAACCACTGACTTTTATAGTAGTAAAAACAAATACTATGGATGTCAATGGATATATGGTTTTCAGCTTTCTTCAAAATATCTTCTTTAAATGTTCAACAGAATAAAGGTTTGGAACCACTTGAAGATGTTTAAAGTAAATTGTCATTTTTGGGTCCCATATCCCTTTAACATCTCCAAGGTTTAAAGAAGTTGTAAAAGGGGTGGGGATACCAACAGAAGTGGTTCCTCAGAGAGATTTTTAACAGACAGCGTGAAGACTAGGGACCCCTCACTGAGAGTCCATAATGATAGCAGCTCTTCCTCAGTTAGGGAAAGGATGTAAATGATGCAGCTACAACTCCAAATTGCTGTCTTAACACTCTTTCTCTCTCATGAGCAATAAATGTTCCCCAGATTCTTACACCGAGTATGTGTTATAAAGTGGGTCAAGATCACAAGGTAAGACATACTTACTGAAGCTCCCTACACTGTAAAAAATGCTGGATTCCACACAATTCCTTCATATTGTCCCAACACAAATCAATTAAGTTAACTTAACTTAAGTTAAAGTTTTTACAAAGTTAAGTTGACAGAACATACAAAAATTAAGTTGTCCCCCCAAAAAACCTAAGAATTGTGTTGTTTCAACTCATTTTAAATAAGTAGTTTGAACAAGCAGCAAAAGCCATTTCTTGAGTGTACTCAAGCCTGGCTCACACGTGATTTTAGTAACAATCCTATACGATTGTAGATTGTCAGACTACACAAACATGATTCTCAGTTGTCATAATGTAAGACTGAACGACAGTGAAGACGCAGCAAACACAGACACTCAAGAAAACTCATTTTGGGTTTGACGTTATCCATCATTGACATACTCAGTGACATGTTCTGAAATAATACCTCACAGTAAACATAAACAATCTGTATTCTGCAGCGTTCATTTTGCTCACAACATGCATTGATGATAAAACCTGTCGCTGAAAACCATTTCCTGTTGCTGTCCATGAACGTCAGACCATAGATTTTAGCTTAGGTTGAATCTTTTTAGGACTTCCAAAATGTGTCTGAAAAGAACTGAAGACTGAAAAGAAAAGATGAATGAAAATAGTTGACAGCAAAATGGATTATCACTGGATGCTCAGAACAAAATTTTTATGTTCTATGGCAGCGTCCATATATGATAGCGTCCATGTTCTATGGCAGCATACATATAGTATGAATGGAACTCAGATATGCCATATGTCATTATCAAGTGACCTACCCTCATCAGTTTCATCGCTTCACTCCCATTCATGAATTTCCTTGCGTTGCATCATGGGATAGCGTAACATCCATCATATGCACACTTCAGAATTTTGCCGGAAGTAGTAGGTCATCCAGGGACTTCTCGCATACTGTTTTTCAAATACTAAAAATCCGGACATACTACTCAGCTAGCATACTATTTTTATACGTGCTATATAGTATGGAAGTATGCGATTTCAGACGCAGCCTATGACTACAGATTTCTTGTCATTCTTATCAGATAATTTTACTTTTTGTCGCGCATGAGATTCATTGTCAAATACACCAAAAGCTGAGCAAATCTGAGCACAGACTCTATGCAGTTCAAAAGAAGATACAAAGTTGCACAAGCTAGAGTTTTTTTAAATGTTGGTCTAGAGAAGGGGTGCTCAACCCTGTACCTGGAGATCTGGAGATCTAGCTGCAACCTTGATCAAACGCACCTGTCTTTAATTACCAAGGGCTCCTTCGGATCCTACTTAAGGCTGATTTATACTTCTGCATCAGATGGTCCGGCACAGCCATTGCGCGGTTGCATACCCTTCGCTGTGTTTGACGCCAAAACTGATGCACACCTCTCAAAAAAATGTAACTACACGTTGCGATGATGCATAGTGCAAGCTCTGTGACTGTTCGTCTTAGCAGCTGTGACGAGTGTGGGCAGGGGCGGGGCCGGGGGCCGAGAGGAGCGAGTGTTTAACAAGTGTTGAGTCTCGTAGAGAAGATCCATATGGATGCTTTTCTTTGCGTTTTCCTTATGGTTAAAGTTGCAGCATGCCCAACGGTTCCCGCCTCTGAATGAGCGAGTTTGAGCTACTTTAAGGTAGCATTAAGGTAGCATTACAAAACACCCGTGAATAAACTCGACACAGAGTAACATACATATCAACTAACAGTTAGCGTTTCAGAAGTGTTATTGCAGAGCAACACCAACAACACACAGAAGTATAAATGCACAGCTACGCGCAAGGCATGGACTGTGGGCCACGGCAATCCTTTAGTTGTGCTGTGTCTGAAATCGCATACTTCCATACTATAAATGTACTTTAAAGACGTATACGAGCCGAGAAGTATGTTAGAATTTATAGTATACGAAAAACTGTATGTGAAAAGTTCGCGGATGACCTACTACTTCTGGCGAGATTCTGAAGTGCGCATCTGATGCACGCCACGCTATCCCATAATGCCACCTGTGAGATTTCGTGAATGGGGGTGAAGTGATGCAACTGATGCGGGTAGGTCACGTGATAATGACAAATGGCGGATGTAGTACGAGTTGCATTCATACTACTCACATTCATACTATATAGAACGCACTTTCGTGTTGTGTAGTAAATTTAAATGTAGTACCTACTGAGTAGTAGGCAATTTTGGATGCAGCCTTGGTTTAGTTATGTTTGATAAGGGTTGGAGCTGAACTCTGCAGGAAGGTAGATCTCCAGGAACAGGGTTGAGCCCCCCTGGTCTAGAGATCTCTAAAGTGAGACAAGAATTCAAAACTCCAGTGTTTTTCAGCAGCGATCAATATTACACCACGATTGGCTGTTCATGAGCACAACAAATGTATGATCGGCTACAAAGCTCAGCTTGAGAACAAAATGAAATCACACAAATATCAATTCCACTTACGTATATGAGTCCAGAGTAATACCGATCCTTCAGGTTGTGTAACACAGAGGCTTCGTTCAGGCAGGTGAGTTCGGCCATATCCTCCACTTTGCTGAACTTGGGCGGGTTCATCTTCTGGATGTCGTCTTTGTTCACCATGGCCTTCTTGCCATTTTCAGCCAGCTCCACAAGCACTTCTTCTCCACGCTCCTCTCGGATGCTGGCCGCCTCAAATCCATGCCGTTCAGAAGGAACCCACACCAGCTTCTTGGCTGTCCAATCTGCCTGGGTAGTTGGGTTGTAGACCACGGCCCGATCCACAAAGAGGTACCGTTCAGGGTCCTCTTGCCCACTCCGCTGCGCCATCTCCGGCATGAGGAACTAAAAATAGGCCACCTGGAAAAAGTGTTAGAGTTAGTGATTTGGAGGCACAGAGATTCACTCAGCGATGGTCTAATATGACAGTATGAAGGGTCAAAGATGTTTAATTGGGTTTACAGGGCTATAGCCGAGAATGTAAATAATTGAACATTTACAAGAATATATTACACAGTTAAAGGGTAATAGGTGACTTTTTCTTTAGTAGAAAAACATTAAAGACTTTTAACTAACCCTGTGTTCTTTGTGACTTAAAAATATGAAAAGTCAATCGGCACCACCACTTTGAAACTACAAAAAAACTGAGGTCTTGGACAATTGGTCTGTAAAAACTGAACAATATTTACAACTTTTTACCTTTAATCCACAAACTTTGCATAGTCTAGAGCGCAAAATTCCTGATGCAACAAATGCTGAAAATCGGTGATAATTCATTCTTCCCAACTAAGATCGCAAACATGGATGTATATATGTATTTTTTGTATGTAGGTTGCTGCATCCACAGGTATTCATTTTGTTTTGCTGGTGTTTTTTGTTTTACTCTCAATGTGTGAAAATCTTTAATGTTCTTTTGGATGAAATGAAGGCATGTACAGAAACAGCACATTTTAATTTTGGGATGTCTATCCAATCTGTCTTTCTAATATCGACATTCAATCCTCATTTTAATAAAATATTTAAAGTAGTTTTTCCTGCTTAAAATACAAAAAAAGGCAAAAATAGGCTACTGCATGGATTTAAAATGTGCCTATATCACACTTCACAAGCTCAATGTTCAATGAGGAAAATCCAAAAGTAGGATTTACAAACACACAGCAGAAAAAGAAATATGTAAACAGCTTCTGTATCATTTTACACATGCCAGATCATTTAAGCCTAATATGCCTTCAGTGTCTTTACAGTCGCATTAACAAAAAACAACTCAATAAAAGCAAAAGCCAGATGTTCTGGCCTACAACTGGAGTTACAGTAATTCTCACAGAATAGAAATAAGGCTAAAATAAGGCAAGCAGGGCAAAAAAAATAGGTCATGGCTGTTATTTCAGAGATGAGATCCGTTATGCGGGAGATGAATGCCCGGTAAACTGAAGCGAGACTCCTGGGCCGGGATAACGTTAGTCCTTCAAAAATTCATTCAATGATAAACGCCCTCAAAAAAACGTATTTCTAACGGTCACTCTCACAAACAATTTGAAATTACCGATAGATATTTTACATTGGTACGTATATATCGATAATGGGACGAGGTGGCTGCTAACTAGGACCAAATATTCTCCAGCACGAGCTGAAGTTTCTGAGGCCGCCAAGCGCGTGCTCAAACAGGGAGCTGAACGCGCCTCTTCCTCCACAACATCATCACCATCTCCCGTTATATGGCCTGTGGGGAAGCGGACAAACGGTTTTATAAGTGTGTTAGCCAACATATGGAGCCCGTGACCACCCAACGGTTAACAACCGTACCATTTGGGACTGTATCCCAGCTTAAAACAGCCGCAATAACAAACTCGCTAGCGTGGGTTAGCGCGCGAGCTCTCCCGGTTACTTGAAAAGTAATGCGAAAAATAATCCGTTATACTGCAACGGAGGAAAAGGCTGAGGCAAATTGAAAGGACGCATACACTTACCACGGGCTGTCGGCGATGAGAGCTACGTGCACGAAGAGATGAATGAGTGACTATCCAGCGCGTCCAGTTTTTATAATCCAGTTATTTTGAAAGTCGGCCAAATATTCCCTTGTTTCGCCCCTTTGCACTGATGCCACCGTCCGCAGCGCCGCCGCTTCTCCGAACTCCTCAACCGAACTCAGCATCGCATTCTGCTGCGCCCGCCCCTCCGGTCACACCCACCGGCTCCTGATGGAACAGGGATTGGATTGTAACGGGCCTTGACCACAAGCTATTGGTTTGTTACCATTACACCCCCCAAACAACAAGTGATTGTTCACGCAAGCTTTCTTCTAGCGGGAGCAGAATCCATAGAAATATATTGGCTGTTGCAAGGCCGTGAGCGTGAAAACAGGACAGGACGGTTTTTTTAAAAATAACTTTTAATCAGCAAAAGTACAAGCATAAGAGCAGAAACAATTATTAAAAATAGAAGCGTTTAAAAAAATTACGCGAAATATCAAATTAAATACAAGTTGCAAATTTGTTAAAATCAAAATTATGAATCATATGGCATCTGCATATGTTTGCTTGATGTTTACAATATCAATATTACGGTGAATAAGTTACTTTGATCTTACATTTTCTGTTGATTGTGTGATTCATTACGAATCGATTCTTTCGGATTTCTTTAAGAGGTAGACCATTTAGCAAATTTAAATGATGACGTAAATTAACAACTTTTATTGTATATTCGTTTTTTATGCGTTTAGAAATGCTGACAAGTCTTAATATATAGTACCTATGTAAAATAAAGCTGTAAATATGCCATAGATTGATTTCCATTTCGGCTGATTCTTTGTTCGAGTCAAATAGTTCAGAATCATCGATTCATTGAAAAGATCCGACTCTAAACTGATTCGTGTAAGGTAAAACATCGTAAATGATAAATGCTTGTAATTTCCCTCATAACATTAACATTTATAATAGTACCTGTGATTGAATTGCCAAAATAAAAACGAATGATGAACATGAGGCATTTAGCTATAAAATGAATGGAAGTTTATCTTTGGTATTGCTAAATACACAAATGATATAACTCTTATTAAATATAATTTAATCTTATTAAAAATATAATTTTATTAAATACAAAACAGTTGTTTATAAAATGTATTATAAATGTAATTGATACCTATTAGATATGTATTTTTTCGTAAATTTTCCAGTGCTTCTTTTCCTCAAATAAACTATTTTAAAACTTCTTGAATAACTGAACATAATAAACTTCAACATGAGTTTGCTAGTCTGGGCCACACAGCGCCACCTGTCGCCGCCACATTCTACCAGATCTTCTTTACCATTCAAAAGATATAAAATATATATATATATATATATATATATATATATATATATAGAGGGCCTCACAGTGGCGCAGTGGGTAGCACGTTCGCCTCACAGCAAGAAGGTTGCTGGTTCGAGCCTCGGCTGGGTCAGTTGGCGTTTCTGTGTGGAGTTTGCATGTTCTCCCTGTGTTGGCGTGGGTTTCCTCCGGGTGCTCCGGTTTCCCCAAGTCCAAAGACATGTGGTACAGGTGAATTGGGTAGACTAAATTGTCCGTAGTGTATGAGTGTGAATAGGTGTGTATGGATGTTTCCCAGAGATGGGTTGCAGCTGGAAGGGCATCCGCTGCGTAAAACATATGCTGGATAAGTTGGCGGTTCATTCCGCTGTGGCGACCCCAGATTAATAAAGGGACTAAGCCGAAATGAAAATGAATGAATATATATAGAGAGAGATAGATATAGATATATAGATAGATATATATAGATAGTACAGCGACACAAAACCTCCAAAATGCTCCTGGTATTTCATAAGTAACTTAATAAACCATAACCAGCGCAGAGATACCATGTGTACATTTCTGCAATTAATAATGACAATTCTAAAGAAATTATATTCAAAGTTGTTTTATTTCATTAGTTGTAAAATAGTCCCATATGATGGTTTGTACTACAAAAACAAGATCGTGTCAACTCCAAACCTCCGCTCTTCTCCTCTCCCACACAAATCTTCAGTCTGTAAGCAGAACAGAATGTCACAATAACCAACATTGTGGATGATCTACTGAGCCTCAACCAAACCTGCGAAAAAGTCAAACTGATCCAGAAATATTACAGAACCACTTCCCTTCACCTCTGTCGGAATTGTTGCACTGACTGGATTGTACAATAATGTCTGGAAAGCTTCTCCATCCAGTCCGAGCCTGGTTTTGAACTGAATATTCAGTCAAGCGGACGCTCTATTGCTTTGTAAAAGTAAAGTGGTCATGTGTTGGCCCTTGTCCAGAGGAAGTTGTAACTCTACTTCAGTGGGTAGAAGCAGCTTGAGTGCATTTCGGATCAGACCTATAATACATCAGACTTTCTAATACTAAGTTGAATTAATAAAATGGAAAAACTAAATTATTCCACACTTTAAAAGGTGAAGAATGGAAATGGGATTAACAAGATGTAAACAAATAATTCTCTAGTATTCAGGAGTCATCTTCAGATGTACAAACCTTTTTTTTTTTTTTTGGAAATGCAATAAATCCACAAGGATGAAGTAGTAAGGAATTCTGTACACTGAATTCGAATGCTAATGCCCCTGTAAGTCATTCTCGATCCTACTTCTCAGATAACGGAGATTTTGTTTCATTTTCGAGACCCTGAGAAATAGCTGCAGATTGAATTAATGTCCCCGAAGCGCTTAATCTAATCTAGCGTAACGCGCTTTGAAATTAACTTTAGGGCCAAACAAAAGCATTTCAAACAGTCGACAGGAAATTGTTGTGAAAAACGCAACTCTACAAGAGAATTGCGCAGCTTTTTTTAATAACGTTTTGAAAAAGGCATTGCGTTCCAGTTGAAATGCAAATCGAGTGCTTCAAAAGGGCAAATAGATTCATTATGAAAATACAAATTCGTAGCACTCGCTTGGAGTGGTGTTTCTCCGTAACGGGGATGTTTAACACAGGTTTAACGGTGGCTCGTGATCAAATGAGTGATGAGGATAAAACGGAGAGAAATGTTGGGAGTTTTTGCTCGCTTCGTGAGACGGTTGAGTTGTGTTGCCTCTATTTGGCTGCAACTTCATTCTCAGCCGGTTGGCCTGTTGCAGTCTCTGCAGTTTTGGAGGCCTGCAATCAAAATCAAAACATAAGTCAATACAGACTATGGACTAATGGTATTCAATTTACGCAAGTATACAGTTTCAATTTGAATTTGCATATCTGTTTTTTCTGTGTGCACTATTATATAAACCACATAAAACTATATAAAAAGCCACTATTTCTCATGTTGAATAAACTGATTGGACAACCTTGCATTATGCAATGTATGGAATATTAAGATTATTTGTGTAGCGCAATTCACAAGTGGCGGTAATTCAGTTTCTGTTCTTGCTTTCATTGAATACGGTTATTCATAGTGCAGAAAGTACATAGCGTATAAGTCAGTCCCTCCAGGATTTTAGTAAGTCCAATGGTTCTTGAGATTAAAAAAAAAGATACATTTCATATTGATTTGTGTATTTTCAATAATAACTGAAATACAATAATGGAAACAAAAACAAAAATCACAAAATCAGTTATTATAAAATATACACTTTTAAAAATCCTGGAGGATATGGTATAGTGCATTATTTGGGACACAACTACCATTCACTACAATTATATGCAAAACATGTACACAGAGTGTAAGTCAAAATTTTTCTTTGCTTTTTCAAATATTTCCCAAATGATGATTAACAGAGCAAGGCACTTTCCTATAATATTTTTTCTTATTCGTTTTATTTCCGCTAGAACGAAAGCAGTTAATAATAATTTAAAAAAAAACATTAAGGTCAATATTATTAGCCCCCTTAAACAATATAATTTTTTTTCGATTGTCTACAATGACATGTCTAATTACCCTAACTTGCCTAATTAACCTAGTTAAGCGTTTAAATGTCACTTTAAGCTGAATACTAGTAGCATGAAACATATATCATAAAATTTTATAGCATAAAATATCATGTACTGTCACCATGTTAAAGATAAAAGAAATCAGTTATTAGAAATTAATTATTAAAACTATTATGTTTAGAAATCTTCTTTCCATTAAACAGAAATATACGGGGGGGGTTAATAATTCAGGAGGGCTAATAACTCTGACATCAACTGTATGTATGTATGTATGTGTATGCATGTGTGTATATATATATATATATATATATAAAACCAATTACATGAACAAAGGCCATTACACTTTTTGTTTTGTGTTTTAGGGAAGAAAAAGCCAGACAACATGAAGCCTCACCTTCTTTTTCTTCTTCTTCTGTGCTTTCCGACTTGCAGAACTCTGGATCAGAGACTGAAAATGAAGAAACCAAAACGTCACGGTAGGAAAAGCACTTTTATTATTATCATTGCAAATGTAAACAGAATAAATGGGTCTTGTATACCTTCAGTTCGGGATCTTGAACGTCATGTTCAGACTTGTAGAGTTCTGCTTCAAGTGGTCCACTGGTGATTCTCAAAGGCCCATTGGCCATCAGCAGCACTGTAAATTTAAACTGAGCCACAAATTCACCTAAAGAAACAGGTGGAAAGAAGGATTTACCAATTGTGGAAGTAAACAAAGAGGCCAAATGTAAAGAAAACACTAAATTGATAAGACGACTGACCTTCTTTCTCATTGAGCACACTGAAAGGCTGCAGGAGCTCGTGTTTGGCACACTCCACCACTCCAAGACGAGCTTTTCCTTCATCCTCAAACGCCCTGCAGGACACCAACACCAAATTACTCTTACCATCATCTATCCATCACTATGTCATTCTCCTAAAATTTTCATTTCACTTGCGTTTGTGACTAAAAATAGATCTGTGAGCATGCGTACAATCTTAAATTGTGAGATGACGTTATTGGTATTTGGTATATTTTCATTGGAAATAATTGTATGTAACACTGACAAATAAAATATCAAGATTTCCTTTGATAAAGAGAATAAAAACAGTATTCGGCAGAGTGTTTATGTGCTAGTTCAGGCTTTTCAAGGACAAATAAAAAATAACTTTAAAAATACCATTAGATAGTTTTAATGAGTGATTATCTCAGTCATTACATCTCATATTACATCACATTTGCATTAAATTACAAAAAAACTAATTACCGCTTAAACAAGCGCAGTGTCTATAGGAGCAGGACAGTAAAATTGACGTTGTTCTCTCTTTTGGTTGCCATTATCAGTCTCACACAATTTTTTTTCTTCTCTGAAAAAGTCTTGATAACACCATTGTAGAGTTCTTCTTTATTTCCGCAAATGGGATTGTAAAAAAAAAAAAAAAAAAAAAGATTTGTTGTATTCTCCCATTCACTGCGCTCTAAGTTTACCCAACTATAATGACTTTCGCTACTAAAAAACCTGGAAATGTGAAAAGGGTCTATTGTTATTAATGGTAGTGATGTGTTTTTTCAAACGCTTGAAGCGTAGCAAGGCACTGAGTGGCCATTTTACAGTCAGCGCTGAGCAGTCGCCGTTTTTTCAGCCGTAGCAAGCTGAAAACCACAGTGCCTATCATCACTTTTGAGCTAGCCATCCAATCACAGTGGAGGAGGGGCAGGACAACACAATGAAACTGTTGACAAATAATCTGCTAAAGACTTTCAACTTGTAACGGTACAGCGGGGATACACTATCATAGCAACCGACTGGAAAAAAACGCTCCACTGCAAATACACTAAGCTTAGCATTTTAAGAACAGCGCTCACATTTCTGCAGCGCAAAAAAACACTTCAGTGGACATGCAGACTTAAGACTTCTAAAGACTTTTAATTTGTTTTTTGCAAAGTTAGATACACTCAATAGTCATCTCTCACACATAAAACACCAATTACTATATTAAAGGTCCTGTGAAGTGCTTTGAAATGTGCATTTTTATTCGATGTTTGACGTAATCTCAACTTAAAAACATGGAGAGAGGGTGGGACAGTGTAGCTCCTCCCCTTTAAAAAAAACAGCCAATAGTGTTTTGTTTTATCACAAGCTCAACCACTCCCACTGGCAGAGCTAAGCGCATCAAATGTGAAGCGTCTTGAAGGGGGTGGGGCATGTCAGATACTAGAGAGCATTTGATTGATAATTTTTTTTTATGAGAAACTGAAGTATGAGGTGGGCCTCACAGAGGCGCAGTGGGTAGCACGTTCGCCTCACAGCAAGAAGGTCGCTGGTTCGAGCCTCAGCTGGGTCAGTTGGCGTTTCTGTGTGGAGTTTGCATGTTCTCCCTGTGTTAGCGTGGGTTTCCTCCAGGTGCTCCGGTTTCCCCCACAAGTCCAAAAACATGCGGTATAGGTGAATTGGGTAAGCTAAATTGTCCGTAGTGTATGTGTGTGAATGGGTGTGTATGGATGTTTCCCAGAGATGGGTTGCAGCTGCAAGGGCATCCGCTGTGTAAAACATATGCTGGATAAGTTGGCGGTTCATTCCGCTGTGGCGACCCCAGATTAATAAAGGGACTAAGCCGAAATGAAAATGAATGAATGAAGTATGAGGTGATGTGAAAAAAACAAAACGTTGATCCATTTAGGCAGAAGTGACAAACTACAAGCTTTTCATGTTTATATCTCCTAAGCACGAACTGTGTCAGTTTTGGTGTGCACTAGCTTATAGATAGCCTAAAAACAAACAATACTGATAATGACATCTAAAAAACATTATTTTAATTTCATGGGACCTTTAAAGTAGTCAACAAAAATGACATTGTTAGAGTCAAGCCCTGTATTCGTCATATCAAAGACTTCTCAAAGGTGTTCAGTGTCTTCTAGTCAAACTGTACATTATAACAGCTGCTTCATTCATAGATAAACAGATTATGTAATACTGCCTCAATATTAGCGACCTGATTTTAATGAAAGGACTGAAGAAAAGCTCTCCAACCTGAGAGTGAAGGGCATGGCATCGAAGCGTCTCTCCACCTCACTGAAGAACATTCTGGAGGTCTTCATCTTCAGTCCATACTGCTTACTGGGGTCTCGTTTGTAGATGGTTGTCCTCTGGCCTCCATCTCTAGCCTATGACAGACAGCAGACAGGCTAAATATTTGCTTTTATTGAACACAAATCACATCTATGGGATAATAATAATAATAAAACCGAGCGACGGCAAGATTGTCCCTCACCTTCCCCTCTCCTGAGCTGATCAGCACATCTACAGCATAAACTTCATGAACCTCAAACTCTGCCTTCTCGTGGTCCTTCCTGTAACCAGACCAACAGAAGCCAGTCAATGCAAATCTGATGACATTTTTGTTGTTGTTTTTGTTTATTTATTTATTGCCACATTAGCAACTTATGACTGTCATGACCAGATAGATATAGGTAAAACATATTACATAATACTAACAATTTACAATCTACTTTATAATTGGAAAAAATTAATTACATTAAAAACATAAGATGTGATTTTTTTTCAGTCCGATATATGATAAATAACTTCTTCCTGGAAATACATATTTAAAAAGATCCACAGTACTCTCAGTAGAACAAATCTTATCTTTAAAACTTCACTTTCAAAATTTCACTTGTTTTTAGTACAGGTAAAAGCTACAGTGTTTTGGCCGATTGCTTGCTTCAATACAACCAAACACCACATGAAATCTTCGTCCCATAAAATTAGCCACTAGACCAGTGTTTCTCAACCACGTTCCTGGAGGACCAACAGCTCTGCACATTTCCCATGTCTCCTTAACCAAACACACCAGATTTAGATCATCAGCTCATTAGCAGAGACTGAAAGACCTGTAATGGGTGTGACAGCAGGGTGCGAATTACAGGGGCGTTTGGGGGGTGATTGACCCTCCTAATTAAGCCTTGATCCCCCCCCGAAGGACGTCAAAATAAGATGTGTAGGGAGGTCAGCCCTATGAAACTGAAATCTGTATTTTAAATAATAATGTTAATAATTAAAATAATAGACATCCATTTGACCACCCCATAATGGTTCATACCATTGGGAATGCATAATAATGCATAACTGAAACCGGCAGATTTAGAGCGCCGATAGACACCGTAAGAGTTCACAAGACATTGAAAACCACATTTTCTTATAAAATAGGTGTTTGTTTCTACATATTGCTTAAAAGTAACGTCAAATTAAATGCATTGTTTGCATAGTCCGTCCTAAAGTAAGCCGAAATAGCTAATCAGGTCAGAATACAGTAAATAGCCTATCCCACAAAACACTGAAAACTTAAATACATTTTATGAATAAATTAGATGCAATTTAAAGCACACATTTGATTCACTGAAGCATGTATTACACAAACTAACATTACCAAAAAAAAGTTGACGTGCTTGACAAAAGTAAAATAATTGAGATATTTTTAGTTTATACTTTTGTTGATCTGTAGGGTTCTGGATAATGGTCTTCTCTCCATCAATCACATGTTGCTTCAGTTGATGGGACAGCATACCTATCCATGAACAGAAGAGAAACACCGAATAATGGTACACACAGAAAGTCAGGCATTCCTGTTGATTTCTGCAGGTACTTTCATACCTTTCATCTTTTGTGTGATTAAAGGGTTATTTCACTCAAAACTGAAACATGTTTAAAATTTACACGCAGTATTAAGATGGTCGACAAGTAGATTCTGTCTCTTTCCTCCATTTTTTTTTTGGCAGGTATACATATGGGCTATTACTGAACTTTCAATACAATATTGCAAAATAAACGTGTGCAGTTTACAAATGAGGATGAATGACTTAGTTTCTGCTTTGTGATATGCAATCAGAACATAATGCTTTTTACACCTTCAAACCAAACTGCTAAATTTAAATCCACCAATTTACACTTGTTTTACTGCAGTCCACAGATTTTAATAGCATGTGTAAACATCTCTTTAAAGTGCTCCATGTATGCGCATTAATCAAATTTATCTGACAAAAAACAAAAGAGTAAAACGACTAAATCCACAAGCATTACTATTATCCAAGCATCATCAAGGTTTTGATACAGCAAAGCTTTGGTTTCTGTAGATTTCTGTAATTTGTTTCAAAACTGAAGAATAACATTTCTTGAACTACTTCTTTAAAGCAATTATGCAATATCAATCATTTACTTGAATACTGCGTTTAGTCATACAATCTACACCTTCAAACCGCTTTATGGGTGGATAATCTTTTAATTGTGGTCGGGCTGTACCAAAAGAAACATCAGCCAGAACTCACCCTCAATTGGATTGCACTTAAATGAGTGGGCAATCTTGTTCCAGGCCTCGGTTACTTGAGTGTTCTTCAAAAGGTAAATTGGACAGGCAAAAAAAGACAAAAGACTTTATATGAGAAACGGACAATCACTTCATTTTAATGTTAAGATATGCTGTCTTATAATCTCTAATGATCTCCAAGTTGATTCAAAGTTTCAACTTTATTATTTTATTTGTGATGCATTTTTTCATTATGGAGCAACATTTGCCCAGTATAGCTGTGATCCATTCATTCATTCATTTTTCTTCGGCTTAGTCTATTATTTATCAGGAGTCACCACAGCAGAATGAACCGCCAACTATTCCAGGATATGTTTTATGCAACGGATGCTCTTCCAGCCGCAACCCAGTACTGGGGAAACACCCATACACTCACATTCACACACACACACACATTCACACACACACACGCACACACAACGGCCAATTTAGTTCATCCAATTCACCTATAGCGCATGTCTTTGGACTGTGGGAGAAACCAGAGCACCCGGAGGAAACTCCACACAGAAATGCCAACTGACCCAACCGGGACTCGAACCAGCGACCTTCTTGCTGTGAGGCGACAGTGCCGAGCCACCGTGCTGCCAGTATAGCTTTAATAGTTTTGTTTAATTTGCCTTAAGTTAGAATGTATGGGGATTTCTTACCATAACACCCTGTTTATTTCTGATTCTGGTTTGAAAAATTGTACTAACCTGGTTGCCTGGTTTAACAAGACGCAGAGCTGCTTCTGCACACAGGTGTGCTGCTTTGATGACGTCAGCTTTCCTTCCTGTCACAGGGGCTTCCTGAAAGCAGGGGATAATGTACAATCAGTCACAAAGTGAATAAATTGACATGAAATCTAATTATTCAATTACTAATTACACTATGCAGTTGAGGAAACAAAATAGTATAAGAAAATCGTAGTATAGCCATGAAATTTATTTTTAGAAATAGTACAGCCATGTTGGAAATCATTGACCATAACAGTGTAATTTATAGGCATGCGGGGAAATGTTATTGACCCCATGGTCCCCATATGACCACATGGTCAAATGTTAGAAAGAAAACTAAATTTGTAAATACACTGAAAAATTGTATTGTAATACTTGTAGAAATGTACATAAAATAATAATATAAATAAGTTGCACCACATACTGTATTGTGATGAGATTGTATTAATGTAGAAAATAAGTATTGTCCAGGTTCTAGAGTTGATAATACCATGCAAATGTAGTCACGAGAAGTTTGTTTGTTGGTTTTTTGTTTAAAGGGATAGTTCACCCAAAAATGAAAAATCTAACCATTTACTCACTCAAGTAGGTCTAAATATTTATTAATTTATTTTTTGTTAAACAAAACACAATATTCTGAAGAATGCTGGAGAGAAAAAAATAGCTAATGAGATCCATTGAAGGAATAAAAAAAATACAATGGCAGTATTTTACATCATTCATCACTATTTTTTGTGCTCAACAGAAAAAGTCAAACAGGTTAGGAACAAGTGGAGGACGAGTAAATGATTCCTTTTTGGGTGAACTATCCCTTTAACACCATGCCAGCTTATGGATATCTTCATGGCAAGAAAATGTTGAGCTAAAACTATATCAGACATTTATAATAAACTTTTTCTAAACACACTAAAATAATATTTGGTTTCACTTTATTATAAATTTCTACAAAAGTATTCACTGAGTAAAAAAACTCTTTGGGTTAAGACCAGCACATGGTTAAAAAAAAAAAAAAAACAGCTTCAGAGGAATTTGACAAAATTAAATGTTGCTCCTAATATGTAAACAGAATTAACAGCGAGAGAATATAAATGTGCGTGCACACACACACACACACAAACCTTAGTAGCTCCAATAACAAAGCTATGGGCCACATTGGAGATGAAGCCGTCAACATGAACTCCTAAATCACTGTTGAGAGAGATGAGAGAAATTTAGGAGAAAAAACACAGAGAAATAAAAACATACAGCCAGAGGGAAAGTCAATGAATCTCCTATGTGAACTAACTCTGATGACTTTTATTTGGGAGACATGTGGAAAGGGTGCATTGGAAAACTGAGCATTTTCAAAAGATTACAATAATTTTTTTTATAAAAAATGTATAAAAAGGGATAAGATTCTTAGATATTCTGCTCTAAGAGGAAATACATTGAAAAATGAAATTACAGGGTTTATATAAAAAAAACACCGTTATAATTATACTACAGAATCTACATTAAAACAATCAAACCAGTTATTAAATATGTACAGTTGAAGTCAAAATTATTAGTCCTCCTGTGATTTTTTTTTTTCTTTTATAAATATTTCCCAAGTGTTGTTTAACTAGTTTAGTGAAAATTTCTTCAACAGATTTTTAGACATTTTAAATAACAAATATATTTTGTCTTTGGCATGATGACAGTACATAATATTTTACTATTTATTTTGCAAGACACTAGTATTCGGCTTAAATAGCAATTTAAAGACTTATGCAGAGACTGCATGAATTTAGCCCCGATTTTGACTCGTGCCGTCATGCCGTGTGAAAAGTGTTCAGTTAAAAATAACAACAGGGATTACCTACAGCCAATGAGAGAGCAGCATCCACTAGTAATGGTATCTGCAGGCCAGCGGGAAGTTGGGGGAGAAGTTAAAAGGGCTTCTTTTCGGTCTATTTGGACCCAAGAAATGGAGGAAAAACTAGTGGAAATTTGGCAAGAGTACCCTGTGCCTGTTTGACGTGTTATCGGAATACCACAACCGGGTCAAAAAAGAAAAAAGTTGAGGAGAAATTACTAATTCCCTTCAAAAGCCAGGTGAGCGAAATAAGTACATTTTCTACCCCACTAAAGGCCTCTTTCTCATTATGTAGTTAATAACAAAAGATATACTCCGTGACCTCCAGTTGTTTCCATGTCACTTCCCGCGCATGTTTGGTTGTGAGACGTAGTTTGCGGACTGAGACAAAGTTGTTGGCGATTCTCCTATTGTAAAGTCATGCAGTGTGAACCCCCCTGTCACCAATACATCTTGCAGTGTAAACACAGCAACGACGGAACGCTAGCCCAGATAGTCATGCAGTGTGAAATCATCTGTGACGCGACTACTTTGAAAATCATGCAGCCTGAACTCAGCATTAACTAGATTATTATGTTAATTAAGCAGATAAGGACAATTAAGCAAGTTATTGGATAACACTGACCTTAAAATTGTATAAAAATATTTACAAACTCTTTTGATTCCAGTCAAACTAAAAGAAATAAGACTTTTCCCACAAGAAAAAATATTTATTATAATATTTATTTAATATTTCGCAGTAGGGCTAATCATTTTGATGATCTGTATGTATAAAACACCAAACAGCTTCATGTGTGGATCACAGAAAACAAGGGAACAAGCAGGAAGACAATCGGAAGGGGTAGAGACGGCACTGGGATGCATCACTGAGGGACAAACTGCAGACAAGATGGACTGAAGGAAAAGGAGAGGAAGGAAAAGACACAGGGAGGTTAGACAGACGCAGACAGATGAGCTGGAGGAGTTTTGCCTACATTTTGACCAAATCTCCATCTTTCAGTGTGTAGTCGGGGTCGCTCTTCAGGGGAGAGAAGTGGCAGACACAGTTATTGACTGACACACAGGTGGGGAACGCAATGCCTGTAAGAAAGGACAACCACCAATCCTCAACAAAAATACCTTCTGCATAATGTGTAAGGAGAGAGAGAGACACTTCACATTATACCTGCACATCTATGAAGCCCACTCGCTCTCTTATAAACCACAAGAATTCAGCCAGCTGCTCAGCATAAATAAGTACACCCCTCACAGATCTCGCTTTTAAATTCAGATTTTCAACAGGATGCTTTACAATAATATATTTGTGTATATACAATATTAGATTAATCAGTACCAAAACCATAAGCTAATTTAACAAAATAAACAATAACTTAAAAATAGTACACATGCTAGAGTACATGCTAGAGTACAATGTTTTTTAAAATGTAATGAAGAGAAATAAATAATTTAAATACAAAATGTTGTTGAAATTAGGCCAGCAAATAACGATTATTTTGATAATCAATTAGTTGCACGGTTATTACTGCCACAAGGGCTTGAGCCCCTTAATGCTGCTTGCAGCTGTAATTGAAATTTTGTAGTTTGTAATAATTTTTTTTTGTGCAACACTTCATTTGAAATTTGAATGTATTATCTTTTATTTCTAATGATGTTCGGTGACCAAACTCTTATTTTAATGAATTTAACCGTTTAATTAAGACGCGTTGTTTAAATGCACTAAACTATATAGTCTATGTTCACTGAGAAATGGACAAAAATATAGTTTTTTAAACGGGGGTGCACTCATTTATGATATGTGCTGTATATTTGGGTCTCACCTTTCTTCATGTCCTTCTCCCGTTTAAAGATCTTCCCAGTCTCTGCCATGATGAAAGTGTCCCCTTTCTGGCAGAGGCTGAGAACTGATACTCCTGGTTTGGCTGCCTCGATGACCGCCCTCAACGCCTCTACAGACAAAACACAATGCATTCAAGTATAGTAAACAAAAGTTATGGTACAATTTCTGACATTTTAAAGTGCAACTTTTTTTTTTTTTTTTTTACAGTCAACAGTCTAGTGAAGTATAGCTCAATAAGAAGTAAACATATGCTGCTGATATTCAATAATTCAATATATCGTGATAATGAACATGCACAATATTGATATCATAATCTTCAAGATACAGTGAATAATTATTTCATCTTTTAGAGTGCCTATAACGGATGTTCAGATTGTTGTATTGGCAGTGGTTTTGGCAGCAACAAATGTTTTAAGACTTAATAGACGATTTATATTCGAACAACATTTTCACATGAACTTCTTTTGTTCGTTAACTCTGCACAGTAGATTCATTTGTTAACATCAGCTAATTTAAAGTCAATGCAATGACAACACAAAATGAATTTATTATTAATAGGTGATGTTAATTTCTTAGTTAACGTCTAATGAAGCATTAAAACTAATTGTAATAATTAATGGGGATAATTAATACATTTCTATTGTATTTTTTATAACTTCAATATGGATTTACTTTACTACTATTTTTATATAACTATATTATGGATATTTCTCACTGTTGATTCTAATGCTTTAAATAACGTTTACTAATTAGACTTTATTGCAAAGGGCTAAAAATCCGTAATCATGGTCCTGAAAAATAAGTTTATAAGCACTAACATCACAAGATTAGAAATCTATTTAACAAGTGCTTACTAATACAAGAAAAATATTAATATCAAATTCTGAGAATAATGTGGCAAAACTATTAGTCCTTGTCGAGCCATTGATGGTGCTCAACGGTTAGTGAACAGCCATTCAAGTTCAGTGTAAACTAGACACAATGAGCCAGTCACTGACACCAGCTGCTCTGTACTGATAATGTCAAAAACCCGTCAGCATCTCCAGAATTGTCAATGCTGACAGACAGGACTGCTGTTCTGCCTCAGTAAGCCAGCAGTGGATATCTCCATCTAATAACACACGCCTCTGAGGACTAACCCACACCAGTTGGCAACGAGAGAGCCACAAGTGTCCCCTGACATGCACTGAGGGCTAATGCTAGCTAGCATTAGCTCCAGAATGACTACCTCCATAATGTAGGACTGCAATAAAGTGTAAGGTTATGTGCTTTACAGACACAGGCCGGAGGAACAGCAGTGCATTTAAAAGAGGTTTAATGCGGCTGTGTGTTGCGTAAGGTCAGAGCTTTGGGACAGATATCTGTCGACCCACGCTGCTCATCTCGTCCCAACACATGGCATGCATGAGAAGCGGCGTGGAGGCCCGTGTGTCAGACACTCAACACCTCAAAACGTCAAACTCACGGTTGGCAATGTCACCGCCCATCTTGTACTTGGTCACGACCAAGTCCTCGGCGATCGTCTGCTCTTGCTGCTCGTCGTCGGACATCGTTGTACCGGCTCTGGAAGCGGCTCTATGTGTGTCTATACGGTGAACGGGCAGCAGAAATCAGTCACGCTACCACCAGGCGGCTCACCGACCGTGCCGCTCCGCCCACGACCTCCACGCACAGCGTGACCACGCCCACTACGCAGTCGCGTCAGAGGCATCGTCATATTTTATGGCGCCAAAACCGACACGGGCTTTTATATACTTTCCAAAAAAGCTGTTTATTATTTTATTTTCGTGTTTTTTTTTATTATGAATTAATTATTTAATCTGTCCAACAGTGTTTTACAGTAAGCTTTATGTAACCGCTGCTGCACCGGTGGCGCAGTGGGTAGCACAATCGCCTCACAGCAAGAAGGTCGCTGGTTCGAGCCCCGGCTGGGTCAGTTGGCGTTTCTGTGTGGAGTTTGCATGTTCTCCCCTTGTTTGCGTGAGTTTCCTCCGGGTGCTCCGGTTTCCCCCACAAGTCCAAAGACATTCAGTACAGGTGAATTGGGTAAGCTAAATTGTCTATAGTGTATGTGTGGGAATGAGTGTATGGATGTTTCCCAGTGATGGGTTGCAGCTGGAAGGGCATCCGCTGCGTAAAACATATGCTGGATAAGTTGGTGGTTCATTCCACTGTGGCGACCCCAGATTAATAAAGGGACTAAGCCGAAAAGAAAATGAATAAACATTCACAAGCAGCACTGAAAGAAAAAACAATATTATTAATAATAATAAGACAATAATATATAACTATTAACATGATAAAACATTAAATAAGATCATTATTAATCAGTAAAAATGGCATAATTAGCATAGTTTGTAACTACGCTAAAAAGTTTACCAAGACTAACTTTGACGCTGGCTTGAGAATGCCTCACGAAATAATTTGTCAAAGTTTTGAAGGTTATCAGTTTGTAAAAGGTCAAAGCATTTACATGCGGGTAACGTGTGTCAGCATTTCACTAGAATATTTCTACATAATAATTGCATTTTTAGCACATTGCTAACATATTGCTAGCATCTTTTAGTGATAATTGCATGTTTTATCAAATTGCTAACATGTTTTTTTTTTACTTTTAACACTAAAATGTCCTATAGTCTAGGCCTACTTTAAAGCTTTGCTAGCGATATGGATCGGTCATAGAAATATGAATGTAATTAATTATAATACTTAGGCTGGAAGGGCATCCGCCGCATAAAACATATGCTACTCTGGCATTGGCGGTTCATACTGTTGCGGCAACCCCTGGTAAATCAGGGACTAAGCCGAAGGATAGTGAGTGTGAGAGTAATTGTAATACATATAAATATAATATCATAAATAGGCCTACACCAATTTATCAAAAAGCAAATTATAACATAACTTATTTCTAAATTCAGTCTCATGTAAAAGTACTTGTATAGCCTGTCTTATGTGTATAGTTTATGTATTTTATTTTATTTTATAATATATGTTAGTTATGCATAGGTTCTTTATAAAAGCTCTTATGTCCAGTGTTGTGTTTGTATTTATGATTAATCCATGTAGCACCGTTGTCCTGCCAGACACGACATTTCGTCCCTCTGTATGTCCACACATGTAGCGGAATGACAATAAACCTCGACTTGACTTGACTTAACCCAAGGGAGGTCATTTAACATATAGTATATGCCCAGCAGCAAGTATTTTATTATCTGAGCTATCTGAAGTCACTAAGTTTTTTAAGAATTGAAATGAAATGCCATATATTTTGGAGTAACTCTAGATTTTTACTCTGTTTAAAACATAACACTGTTAAAAACACTCTGTTTAAAATACAAGAAATGTATTATAATGCACAATAATAAATCATAAAACATTCTTGTAGCTGGTTATCAAACAGTCAATAAAAAAAATCAACCACAAAGTTTAGAAAATACTTTAGACTGATATGTTTGTGTACAAAACTATAGTTCTGTTGTAAAAGCTTGTTTACTGGCCATAACATTTAAAACGTTACACAAGTACTTCATTAGGATTTGTTCAGAAGGCCGAACACCGCTCAAAGCAAAAAACATCAACCCAAATTCAATCAATACGCTGTTCTACTGGCATCATCAAATAATAACTATGATTTCCAAATATGTATACAACAGATTTGACACTCTTCAAACATTACTTTGTTTTTGAAGAACAGATGCACAGTGATATATCATGTAGAGTAGCATTAACAGCTGTTGACTGAACAGGGCACTTCATGAACACACTCAATAAGCATATTTAAGAACAACACTCACTTTTACATCCACAAACAGACACACATGGCTTGAAGAGTTACACAAACTTGGCACTGACAGAACATTGACAACCACCGCACACATACTGTACATACACACGCATTCATATGTAAATATCAGTGCATTCAACGTGTAGCTATGCATCTGGTCATTCTGGTACCTCCACCATATATATATATATATATATATAAAAGAACAAAGCTGCTCTGGTATTTTAACTAGCGCTGTTTAACAATTAATAGTGACTAATCAAGTACAAAGTAAAAGTTGTATTTACATAATATATGTCTGTGTATTGTGTATATTTATTATGGATATATAAATGCTCACACATACACGTACATACAAATTTACATATATATTAGTATTAGGTTATATATGTCTAAATATAAATAAACATGTTCTATACATGTAAATACGCATAGATGTGTGTACGTATATAAATGTATCCATTATAATTACATACACTACACGCATACATGATTATGTAAACACAAACGTTTATTGTGTATGTGATTAGTCGCGATTAATCGTTTAAAGTCTGCGCGAACCGGAAGTTCCGCTGATGTACTTTCAACTGAAAAGGAATATTGAAAAGGAGGCGGGACTTACATTTTGCGCATCATTCCCTTGTAGAAAATGCAAGAGGGGCGTGGTTAACAATATTTTGGGGGCGTGAACAGAAGCATTATCACTCCAAATGGAGAAGCAAATGTTCAGACTTTGATTGAAGATCACCAAAAACGAAATATCGTTTCAGTGAATTAACATAAAGAATAACCAACGCTATCTCACGCCAATTCGTAACTTTTTCATTTAGTGGCTAATTCGTATGAAATCATATCTGATTCGTACAATTTAGTATGATTTGCTTATCCCCCAATGACGGTTGGGTTAAGGGGTGGGGTTTAGCACCACGCTTTCTTTTAAAAATCGTACATTTTCATAGGACTGAACTCCTACGAATTTGTACGAATTAGCCACTGAACTGACAAAACGTAAAATAGTTAAGTTTCCTTGTGCGATCAGCAAAATAAACAATGACTATGTTTACATGGACATCAGTAATCGAATGATTTGCCTTGATCTGATTAGGACAATAGTATGATGAAGGTGTTTACATGAGTTGCTTTTTGAATGTTCCTTTCATGATCCCGTTTTACATGTTATAGCACATAATAAACGTCATTGCGTCACCGCGCTATCCACATTTCCTCTGGAGTTTCATGTAATTTCTGGTGTTTCATTTTTAATTTGTCGACTTTAACTGCAGTTTGGCACTTTCACTTTCCTTCAGGAACATGTCATGCATGCCCCCCGTGACAAACCAGATATTGGATGTGACTATGAACTGCTGGAGGAGTGTTGTTTCAATGGAATTTAATACCACACGCCATATAGAAAAAAAACCTCCATATTTCACAATGCAGGTGTCTGTGGTCCTTCACTGACTCTGAGGTGCAGAGAATAGTGTCAAACAGCCGTGTGTGTATGAAATATCCTGTTGCAAAGTATGGCGAAAATCCTACATGACAGTAAAAGTTTGATTAAGGCGTTTACATGTCTGTACACTTCAATTATGCGACTAAAATCGGCATACTCCACATGCCTTAAGTTTGTTTAGTTCGATTATGACCTTAATCAGATTAAATGACTCAAAAATCACTGTTTACATGGTAGACTCTTAATCAGAGTATTGTCTTAATCGTATTAAAATCGGATTATTGGTGTCCATGTAAACGTACTCATTGTCCATTTTGATTTCACACTGTTGACTTTAACAGCACTACTTTTAACCATGTAATGCCTCGTTTTTTACATCAACAATACAATTGACATTGCATCAGTTTTTTTTTCCTGGACTCACAGCAGTAAGAAGTGCATTTCTGAAAACCATCATGAACATTTGATCATTTGAATCAAGTTCCTTCAAACTGTTCCCGTTTCTACGTGCGGACAGCTTTCGTTTTATGAAATGATCTGCTGTGCCAATAATCAGGGTTATCAAAAGCATTATGATTGGTCCCAGCGTGCACCTGTACATATGGTCCCGGGCTATGAGGTCCTCCAGACCAATCTTCATCCCTCTCCTCATCTTCTCCATCCAGATTCTGATACTCAGCTCCCGAAGCTCCGCCTGCAGCCAATGAGTCCATATCCTCATATTCATACGCTTCTCCTCCACCGCCCTGCACCCTGAGCGAGTTTCTCAACCGCGGCTGACGGTTAGTGTACTGATAATCTTCATCTTCATCATCTTCTGGAGGTCTTCTGGTAGGAGGTCGATTAGAAAGGGATCTCGGGAGGTGAAGTTTGAGCAGCATGTTTGTCGTCGGTCCTCCGGCACCGCGGATGTCCATGTACTCGTACTCCACCTCCAGATCCCCGTCTGTGTATTCTGCTTCACTGGAGAGGAAATCTCCATCGCTGTGACTCCTCTGGTCAGTTGAGGATTGAGAGAGTCCTCCGCTGCTTTCCGAGCCCTCGATCGATGACCTCTTACTGGGTCTGCTGGATTTGTGGTTGTTGTACATGCCGGCTGGGTTGAAGGAGGCGCTGCGGTTTCGTGGCGCTCGCTGATGGTAATCTTTCAGCTGTCCTGGTATGTGGCTGAGAGAGAGCGTCTGGTTGTTCATGTACTCGTATTCTTCACCGGCCCCGCTGTGGGCTTCCAGAAAGTCTCCAGAATGACCTCTCGAGAGTCTCTTTTGAGAGAGCGTCGAACGTGATGATGTGAATAGAAGAGTTTCTAAAGAAAATCACAAAATGAGAGATGTGTTCACGTAAGTATTTATAGCTCATTCATGCATAAGTTAAAAAAGTGATTTCTTTAGGTGTGATGGCATTATTGAGACAAATATTGCAGGTAAACAATGATTACTGTGTGTTGTCAATAGGTATGAAGTCACTTTAAAGGGTTAGTTTACCCAAAAAATGTAAATTCTGTTATTAATTACTCACCCTCAAGTCATTTCAAAATCCTGAGTTCATCTTCAGGACACAAATTAAGATATTTTAGATGAAATGTGAGAGCTCTCTCATTCACCACAGAGATCAATGGTCCCGAGACATACAAAGCCCAGAAAAGGAACCAAATATTTTTCAAAACATTCTATGTGACTTCAGTGATCATTCAAAGCTCCAAGAACAATTTTGTGCACCAAAAGATCTGTAAAAACTTTGTTTCCCTTTGAGTTCTCTTCCACGCAGGTCAGGGTGCGCGTTTACTATGGTCAATATGACATATTTTCATTAGAGTCAGCAGGGCATTATTTTGCCTTGTATTGCCCCAGTTTTCTGGCACACAAATGTGTTCTTGGATCTTTTACAGTCGAACCACTGAAATGTTTTGGTTCCTTTTCTAGATTTGGAACTTCTCGGGTCCAGTGATGTCTATGGAGGATAAGAAAACTCTTGGATTTTATCTAAAATATCTTAATTTGTTTTCTGAAGCTGGACAAATGTCTCAGAGGATTGGAACGACATGATGGTGAGAAGTTAATTACAACATTTTCATTTTTGGGTGAAATAACTCTTTAAAATCAAGCAGCTCTCTGTTGGCCATTGTGGTAAAATTGTGTGACCAACTTGTGTTAAAAAATGTAAACAAGGAGAACGTTTGCTCTCAAGCAAAACTCCTGATTCAATAGATTCTTATTGAAATGACTGGATTTCGCCCTCACAATTCATCTGTAAATATAACCACACCCTTAGAATTGCATTACAGTCTTGCGTGGTTATCTCATAATTGATTTTATATCATAAATTATACTTCATCACTTTTTTTAGTCTCACTGCAGACATTAACTTTGGCATTTTAGTATTTTTAAACGGACCATCCAAAGTTAAAACCATCAAAATTGCACATATTGCTGCCTGAAACATATACACACATACGTCACTTTAATTAGCTAATTGTCACCTTTCTCAGGGCTTTCACCAAATCCAGGCAGCACGTATTCATTCTGGTCCTCGTCTCCTTGAGTTCCTGTGGAGGTTGTTTCTGGTGGTCCCGATAGACTGTCCCGCTGTGACATGTAAGCACTGTCTTCACGATGTTTGACCCTCCTCATGCTGCCGACGGATGAGAAATCCTCATTCATTTCCGGTTCCATCGCTCCTCGTCCCTCCGAGCTCTCAGAAACAGTGCACGCCGAGTCGAGACGGGACCGAGACGCCCATCCAGTCTACAGCAAAGAGGCAGACAATATATTGAGCAAACGTGTCCAATATTTTGTTTGTTAAAGTGACACTTCATTGAACATGTATGCAGACATCATCTATATACTATATAACTGCAGGTTAACTATGTTTATATATAATAACTTTAACTGTTAAAAGCTATTAGTTACTAGTTAATTAGTTAAAGTTATTAATAAAGTTATAGTAAATAATTACCGTTTCTTTTCCGAATATTTCCACCTTTTGTAAAGTTGCTTTGAAACAATAATTATTGTGAAAAGCGCTCCACAAATAAACTTGAATTGAATTGAACAGTTCACACACAAATGAAAATGTACAACACCTCAAGTTGTAACAAGTCTTGTTTGAGTTTCCTTTTTCTGTCGAACACTAAAGAAGATATTGAGAAAAATGCTGGTAACCAAACAGTAGCCACTGGACTCCATTGTAGGAATACAAAATAACATGGAAGTCCGATTACTAGCATGTGTTGAACAGGAGAAGGAATCTCATACAGGTTTTGAATGGCACAATTTTTATTTTTGTGTCAACTATGAAATTAAATATAGCCGTGGTCACATTAAACCTTTCTTCCCATTGACTTCCATTCATACACATGCAAACACTTCAACCTTGTGCGAAGATATTTCTTATTTGGCTGTGTAGCAAAATTCTCTGACCTGCAAATTTGCATCATGTAGACCAATAGAACAAGCTCGATAGATCAACTTAAAGGAATTAATCATTTGTTGCATCATCTGTTTGTTTGTTTGTAAGATGTTTCTGTCAGGAGAGTAGCTAGACTAGAAGTGAATGGGTCAGAGAAGGGGATAAGATCGGGAAGGTCCACAAAGCCGTGAACAGAATTCTGGATGGCCAAAGTACATTGGTGCTATATATCAGCACACTAACCACCAGACTATCGGCAGGGCCAGAAAGAATCTGCAGACATTTTTTGCTATTTCTGCACAGTAAAGAATCTGGATTTATGCGCAATGATCGTAACTACAAACTTAATATATGAAATAACAAATAATACCTTTTTTACTTTTATTTAATGTTTACAATGCAAATCAAATTAGATCCACTTATTTGGTAAACAAAGCAAGTCTCTCATATGATAGATCTACTAAAAGACAGAAAATAATACTTTACAAACTGTTTTGAACATTTTTATATTAGTCAATAATATTACTTGAATTTATTTAAAAACGGAATAAATATAAATGTACACACATTTACTTACTCTCAGAGCCGTTTATATCAAAGCTGATATTTAGCCGCACCATGTTGGTGTTTTGTAACATCTAGTTTTTATGAGGTGGGCTGTTAGCCCAATGCTCAACCCCCAATCTGGAGGACCAGGACATACACTATGGACAATTTAGCTTACCCAATTCCATATAGCGCATGTCTTTGGACTGTGGGGGAAACACCCAGAGGAAACCCACACCAGCACGGGGAGAACATGCAAACTCCACACAGAAATGCCAACTGACCCAGCCGGGGCTAGAACCAGCGACCTTCTTGCTGTGAGTCGACAGCGCTACCCACTGCGCCAGCGTGTTGCTGTACACACATTTACACAAGTAAATAAATAGTCAATGATAAAAACTCGATGGGCTAAAAATCTGTGGATTTGGATTCTGCATGTGCAGATTCCATGTGGGCCTAGATATCGGCACCAAAACTCCATCCTTTTATTCCACCTCTTTTCGGAGTACCATCCGAACAAATTTTCCATGCTCCAAGTCATTTATCATTAAGAAATAATAACCCATCACACGAGGTTTTGTTTAGTCCACCAAAATGAGCATTAGGCATGATTTGCTGAAGCACTGACCTGAACAGAGCTCTCCAGACCCGGGGTCATTGGTAGATATCCAGCAGTAGTGGAAGGAGTCAGACTTGACTGATGTAGCAATAAAAAGAAACGTGTCATAAGTATACAGTATGCTCATTTATTTTTCCACAGAACATCTGATAATGTACATTACCACTCAAGTTTGAAGTCAGAAATGTAAAAAACTATAATAATTATACTGATACTTGGATGAATTAAACTGCTCTACAGAAATAGAAGACATTTGTGTTACTAAATTGTACAATTTCTTTCTTTTTTCCCCTCTTTTATGTTTAGATTTATTTTATGATGAATTTGTGGGTCTCTATTTATATATGAATACTCTTTAAATGGCTCCTTGCTCATTCTTTCTTGATTATGTTGTTTCTCAGCTGTATTTCAGAGCTACATAGTCTATATATAATGTAATATTAAACTTTTCCCTTTGTATTATAAGTATTACAACTATTCTTCTTCTTATATTTTTCTTCTTGTAGTTTTTCCTGTATTGTTTACTGTTTTGTTCTAATTAATGTTAATTACATCTAAAATGACTCAAAAAACTCAATAAAAATGTTACAATTTACAAAAACAAATGCTGTTCTATTGAACTTTCTATTAAAAAAAGATGGTATAATAGTTTTGATAGTATAAACAGAATAACAGTTTCAACATTGTTATTAATAATAAGTGTTTCTTGAGCAGCGAATCAGCATATAAGGATGATTTATGAAAAATCATGTGAACACTGGAAGAGTGATACTGAAAAATAAAGGCAAAGTTCACCCAAAAGATGAACCTTTATTCCAAACGTGTTCGACTGTTTGTCTTCTGTTGAACAAAAATGAAGAAACTTTTTTTTTTAAATGCTGGTTGCTTTGATTGACTTCCATAGTCATTTTCATCTCTACAATGGAAGTTGATGGGTGCCAGCAACCATCATTCTTCAAAATATCTTATTTTGTGTTCAACAGAAGAAAGAAACTCATAAAGTGAGATGAGGCAATTATCATTTTTGGGTGAACTCTCCCTTTATTTTAAAAATGCATTAAAAGTCACTGGCAAGATCTGAACAAAGAGATAAATGCAATAATGGGGTTGAATCTGGAATGTAATTTTAAAACTATGCACTTGGGGATTTGTTCTTCAGAAATGCCTAAAATTGAGACATATCTCCTTAATACAATGCTAACAACTACTAAAAAGGTTGTTAAAAAGAAATGGCTCAGGGAAGATCCTCCATTTCTAGGTGAATGGCATGATACTGTAAAAGAGGTGTATGATATGGAGGCACTGACACTTTCCTTATGACAACAATCCTATATGTCTTCATACTGGGGTTGAAAATGTAATGTTTTAATTTTATTGTGGTGCATTTATTTATATATCTGGAGCTTTTCGATCTTTGATATGTAACCCTTAACAAAACAGAATCTGATATACTTATGAATGTAAATAAGATTGTATCCGGTGACGTTGGTACTTGTATTGTATGTCTTTTTGTTTTTATTTTGTCTTTTGTTGTTAAAGTGTTTTCTGTTCTGATTTCTTCTCAAGTCACTAATTTCAAATTATAATAATATTTCACAGTTTTTGTTGCCTTTTTGATCAGATAAATGCAGCCTTGGTCAGCATAATAAATACAAATCCAACCAATACCAAACTTTCAAATGTTAGCATATATTACTCTACTTTCAAATCATTATGCATTGATTAAGGTCAACAATATATGACGTACCCGATGAGAATCTATACGCAGTCTAGAGAAGCTTCTAGACGGTGTTACATAGCGTGGAGTGTCTATGGCATCATCCAAAACTTCATCATCCTGGTCCCCCAGAGCCACCCCGAGAATGTCCATCTCAGTCCCCCTCTGATGAGACTCGTCTGAGGCCGAGTCTGGAGCTCTGTCCTCCTCCTGATGGTGGAACATCAACCAACAGCACTCATGTAAACGCATTCAGCTCCACCATCAATTACTGAAGAAGTTACTTTGACATTATCTCGGGCAAAGGTAACTTGGTTAATTTTTTTAATGAATTACTACTTTTTAAGCTGGGTTTCACTAAATTGATCAAAAGTGACAGTAAAGAAATACTTAATGTTACTGCTTTTGAGTTGCCATGGTAAAATAAATAAATAAATAAAAGAAAATATATTTATGTTTTTGAAATGCCATGATAAAAAAATTCAAAATAATAAATACATAAATAAATGAATGAATAAAATTAAATAATAAATAAATAAATAAAAGAAAAGAAAAT
>CAIGQW010055671.1:1948986-1959984 GCA_903798125.1 Danio choprae | reverse complement strand
TATTATATTATATTATATTATATTATATTATATTATATTATATTATATTATATTATATTATATTATATTATATTATTAAACAGCAATCTGTGTGCTGCAATCCATTGATCAACCAACTCAGAATCTGCCCTACCTTAATTTCATTGAAGAAGTATTTCTTGTCATCAGGATAGAGCAGGTCAGCGATGCCGTAATCGGCTATCTGAACGATTAAATCACTCTTGAGCAGGATGTTGCGAGCCGCCAGGTTTCTGTGCACCATCCTCTGCTCCTCCAGATAGTACATGCCCTAGAAGAGAAGCAGATGAGCAGTGATTCAGCTGTTTTGTGTGCTGGAAATGTTGGTAAAACTCAAAGCATGCATGTTCTCAGTGTGTCTGACCTTGGCGATCTGCACACACCAGTTGAGCAGTCTCTGTGGGTTCAGGTTGTCTCTGCGCTGGCGGATGTGCTCCAGTAAAGAGCCCTGTGGACTGAGCTGAGTGACCAGCTGCAGACTGGCACCCGGACAGATGCCCAGGATACGCACGATATATGCGTGATCCAGACTCCCCATTGCCAACATGTGCTGCAGGACAGAAAACACAGCATTATTAGGCATGTGAGGCATAATTAGGCATAATTAGGTCCTTAATCTGTTGACTTATAATCATGTGCTAAAACAATAAAACTAAGGGTACGTTTACTTGGCGGCAGAAATGTTTTTCCATGACAGGCCAGTAGGTGGCAGTTTTACACAGCTCCCTGAAATACTTGATTCTGATTGGTAACTCATGACTTAGGTATGTTATTCCAAGATAACAACCAATAAAGCTAATAACACAGGCTCATCCGCTAATTATAAATGATCTTGGGTTTTAGTGATTATATTCATATAGTGTATATTTGTGTGTGTGTGTGTGTGTGTGTGTGTGTGTGTGTGTGTGTGTGTACAGATTTATCTGATTTACGAGGACACACAATTTTATGACATGGATATGACCTAGTTGTACTATATTATGGTGGTTTACGAGGACATGCCTTGTCACACTTAAAAATCACATTTAATGTGGTCTTTTGGCATGAAAGTGTTAAAGGTTTCTTATAATGCCTAGAGTTTGTGCGTGCGAAATTCTGCCTTACTGCGAAAAGTGGCGGGATAAAACAATGTGATTAGATGTAGATAAAAGCGAGCGATTGGTCCATATTTTTAATTTATGTACAGAGAGGTCACATTTTGATCTTCGATTAGTCTCACGCAATCACATGATGTGATTTCGCAGGTCAGAGTTCACCAAGCTTGAACTTTCCAATGCAGCGAACTGCGAAACTTGTCGCACGTGCTTGCGTTTCTGGTCTGCCATGTTCGCATGCGTATGAGTGACTATGGGTGAAGTCTATGGGTGAAGTCTATGGGTGAAAGTCCTCATAAACCATATATAAACCATATGTGTGTGTACTGATGTACAGAAATTAAACATGTTTTATTTGAACTAGTTTAAAATAAATATGTAACTTTTCCTCACATTTTCATTTGAACTAACATGCTTTACAAATCTGACAACACAAACAAACACTTGTTACAAAATTACAAAAACTGGATTTCAATGAAAATGTCAAAATTGTAAATAAATCAGAACTATTTAATACTAAAATAACACTAAAAGACATTAAATAATTGTTAAAAGTCTGTCAGAGTAACTTCATAAACATAACTTCAGAGTAACAGATAAACGTAACAACATTTGGCATTTTTAAAACGTGATATTGTTACATATTATTCATTCATTCATTTTCATTTCGGCTTAGTCCCTTTATTAATCTGGGGTTGCCACAGCGGAATGAACCGCCAAATTATCCAGCATATGTTTTACGCAGCGGATGCCCTTCCAGCTGCAACCCATCTCTTGGAAACATCCACACACACCCATTCACACACATACACTACGGACAATTTAGTTTACCCAATTCACCTGTACCGCATGTCTTTGGACTGTGGGGGAAACCGGAGCACCTGGAGGAAACCCACGCAAACACGGGGAGAACATGCAAACTCCATACAGAAATGCCAACTGACCCAGCCGAGGCTCAAACCAGCGACCTTCTTGCTGTGAGGCGAACGTGCTACCCACTGCGCCACTGTGAGGCCCTTGTTACATATTATCGCAGTTTAATTACAATTTATAAATTTAAATATATATTTTTCAAATTGTACATATAAATTGAAATTTGATTTAGTTCTCAATAAGCATTTCTGATAGTTATCAATGTGAAAAATGTTTTTTTACCTAATTTATTTAAGAATATAAAGTTGAGGTGAACAGCATTTAGCTGAAATCTATTGTTTTTAAGGTCACCAACTTAAATAAGCCTTGCTCAATACAAATATTAACAGACGAATAGTTTACTTTTGAACAGGATTATTTATGAGTCTTGTGTTTTTACATCAGTAATTTCCTGAAAGGTCTGTCGTCCCGTGCGGTCCTGAATAGTTTTGATGGCCACTGGAATCTTCACCGTGTCTCCCTCTGGTATCCAGATGCCCTGTGAACACACAGAAGAGGAAGGAGAAACATTAGGAGATCGCCTGGAGGAGAAGCTTCAGGAAGTGTTGAGTTATTTGCATACAGGATAAGCTCAGGTAATGACAGCAGTACCTTGTGAACCGTGCCGAACACTCCAGAGCCCAGAAGCTTGATCTTCTTCAGTTCAGAGGCTCTCAGAATCCGAGCATGAACTTTCACACCTTTCTCTCCGGGTTCCAGCGGTTCAAAGCTCTGAAACACATTTTTACCCTATTTTAACCATTCAGTTTGCCAATATGTATTTTTTCAATGCTAAAATGCTACTATTTCTAAAGATAATTTTAAAAATGTGAGGCTCAATAAAATATTTTGAAATTGCAATTATGTTTAATTTCAATGTTCACACTTCATACAACAAAATATATATCAAAATTTCTCTCCATTGATGCAATACAATGTGGATGGAGATCTAAAGTATCTGTTGCTGAAAACAAAAAAATATTCATACAAATTTCAATTGAAAGTAGTTAAGAGTAACAAGGGGTGACGAAATGAAAATGAATAAATGAATATTATATTTAAATAAATTTCAAAAATACACAAACAATATTTCCAATAAATATAGTTGTCAAATATTTAAATATATTTAAAAATATATTTCATCAGATAAATAGTTATTAATCATTATGTTTCTTTAAATATTTTCTAAGTGATGTTTAACAAAGCAAAGGAAAAAATTCTGTATTTCCTTATATTTTTCTTCTTGAGTAAGTCTTACTTCTTTTAGTTTTGCTGGAATAAAAAGATTATTAAAAAAATATTTATTGTCTACAGAACAAATCACTGCTGTCCAATGACTTGCCTAAGTACCCTAACCTGCTTAGATAACCTAATTAAACTAGTTAAGCCTTTCAATCGCACTTTAAGGTGAATACTAGTATCTTGAATACTAAATAACTAACAACATTTTATAAACTGTTGGTATGGCAAAGACAAAAGAAATTAGATGCTAAACCCTTAAAACCTTCTCTCCAATAAACAGCACTTGGGAAATATTTGAAAAAGAAATGTCATTTCACAGGAGGGCTAGTCATTTGTCACTCAGTCATTGATAATAAGTTGTCTACACACACCTCTCCGCTCTGCAAGTATCTCCTCATGGCTCGTTTTCTGCGGATGGAGAGGCTCCTGCGGTAAAGCACACTCAGCACAAACACCGAAAACGCGAGCAGGACACAGAATATGACGCTCAGCACGATGGCGGTGACCGGCAGCCTGTAACAATATTTACACCATAATGAGCTGAGCTGGAGGGAAAATACATGCAATTCACGAAGAGACCAGCAGAGGGAGACTCTCACCCAGCGCTGGACCTGGACGAGTCCACGCAGTCATTCTGACCCGGACCCAAACACCTGACACACACACACAAAACACACATCTTTAGTTAATCAGTAGTTACAGATCAGTCACAGAGGCATGCACTATTGTTCAAAAAATATATTTTAATATGAAAGAAGTGAACATCTTTATTTAGCATAGATTTTAGTAAATTGACAAATATGGTAGTAAAGACATTTATAAAAATATTTTTTTTTTAAACATTATTTTCTAATTTTTATGTTGTCATTGAAGTTGTTTTATATTTTTGGTAACACTTTAGTTTATGTAACAATTCACACCATTCACTACTGGCTTATTACATGCTATTGTTAGGATATTGCCTGTTTATTAGCACTTATAAAGTATGATCTTATTTTACATTCCTAATCTTACCCGATACCTAAACCCAGCTACTACCTTACTATTAATAAGCAGCTAATTAGGAGTTTATTGAGCTAAAAGTTCAAATTAATGGTTTGTTAATGGTTTGTTATTAGCTTTAATTGTAAATTAAAATGAAGTGTGACCATATTCTTACATTTGTCTCTGTGGCTTTTTATCCAGTATGTTAATTTTGTTTTAATTTTTGTCTTTTTGTTCTTACTCTGTTTTAATAACCTCTGTACAGCACTTTGGTTGCAACTTAACTGCTTTACAAGTTAATAAACTAAACTAAACTAAACTAAACTAAACTAAGCTAAGCTAAGCTAAACTAAACTAAACTAAACTAAACTAAACTAAACTAAGCTAAGCTAAGCTAAACTAAACTAAACTAAACTAAGCTAAGCTAAGCTAAACTAAGCTAAGCTAAGCTAAACTAAACTAAGCTAACCTTCTGTAACTCTTTCAGTTTTTTTTTAAAAAGTTTTTCAAATAACAGTGTTACTTAAATTCAGGTGCTGCTGCATAACATCATCATGCCAGAATGAGAGTAGTTCCTAGACATATAGGAACTAGAAAATAGCAACTTTTATGTCTGTCTTGTAACTACATGAAACACATAACTCCAGCTATAAATACAAAAATTCGAATTATCGAAAACTTTGAAATATCAAATTTGTGTTTTAAATGTTTGAGCGAGATGCTAATGGTCTAATCCGATTCAATGTTCTATGCTAAGCTAAGCTAATAGTGCTCCCACCAGACTCGGATTCAAAAATGGTAAAACTCAACTGTTTAACTCTAGGGGAGTTGTAAAATGAGCCTATTTAAGAGATTTTGAATGTAATATGAGGTTTAAGCAGAACCATTTAAACAAACTTAATCACTAAAAATAGAAAAATGCAATAAAAAACTGCATGCATATTTGCTTCCTCACCCCAAAGTGCAGTTGGCATGGCAAGGCTGGCATTTGTTTTGTCCATTAGGGAACTTATAAATGATGAGTCCGTTTTCCCCTTGAACTCCCTCGGGACAGGAGGACACACAGTATGGGCCGTCCTGCAGATGAGCACACGCCTTACACTCATCAGACCCCTGCGGGACCAGAGAGACGGAGCGTTAGTCAATAAATTAAACAATAACTGCAAACAGACAGCAGCTCTCCATCAGAGGACAGTGTGTTTACCGGTCCTTTGCAGGTGTCTCCGCTGTCCTGAAGTGCACATTCCTGATGACAAGCCATACACTCGTTTTTAGGGCCCGCAAACTCACGCTGTTCACTGTGAAGAGCAGGACAAAGGATTCAGACAGCACCATCACAACACACACTCGCTGGAGATCAGGGTTAATTACGCATTTTAGTGTTTGTGAGAAAAGTCGGAAACACTTTACTTGAAGGGGTTGTTCATAATACTGTCAAGAAAGCTTTATAACCATTACATGATTGAAAACAAGTTATATGGGCTGAATATAAACAATTTAACAGTTTCAACTTAATTTGTTTGTTTAAATTCAGCCCATATCAATTGTTTGCAACCACACACCTTAAAAAAACATTTTTTTCAGTGCATGACATTGTCTGAGACCTCTTTGTTATGACAACTTGATACAACCAAATACATCATAAATGGTCTGTCTTTGTCATGACAACTTAACATTATCAAGACGACATAATTTGTCATAAATCTGTCATAAACATGATGGTCATGAGGCCGTTATAATTGTGTCATGAATTTTATAGCGGTGTAATTAATATTGTTCTTGACCTCAACCACTTAGTAAACACTGAATTTGTTATTAAATGTTATTAAATGTCATAAAATATTAATCATATTATTTATTGTGAGTTGTGATGATAATTATTGACCATTGTAATGAGACATTTTAATAAGAAACTAATTTTGTTACACTGAAATACATCAGAAATATATTCATGACACAATTTTCCTGTTTTATGACAAGTTATGTTGTCTTGGTAATGTCACGTTGTCATGAGAAAGACATCTCAAGCAATGTCATCTTTGCATTTAAAATGACAAAGGGACACTTAATGACAGTTGTCAACATTGTCAAAATCTCCTTTATATTTTTGACATGTGTCAAGGAACGATTATAGAGGTTTCATCACAGTCTTATTAACACCTCCTTCAAGTAAAGCGTTACTGAAAGTCTCTTACGCTCACTGTGACTGCATTTGTTTGATGAAAAAAGGGAAACATTGCAGATTAAAATAATGGTGGGAATAAAATGAAACAGCAAAAATGTTATTTATCATCAATAATAAAAGCTTTTGTTTCATGAGCATCAAATCAGCATATTAGAGTCATTTCTGAAGGATATAGCCATTGGATAATTCTGAACAGTCAGTATTGCAAATATGTTTCAAGTTCACAGGATTAGTTCAAATAAGAAATATGCTTTACACATACTTTTAAATGTCAATGTATTTCTCACTTTTTAATCAGTAAATCACCTTTATAGGGTTAAAAATAATAAAATAAAATGTAATACAATAAAAAAGACTTCTTAAAATTGTAATAATAGTATGTGATGTTGTTGTTTTTACTGTAAATGCAGCACTGGTGAGCAAAAAAGATTTTTTCAACGCATTAAAGGGATAGTTCACCCAATAATAATTTACTCTCCCTCATGTGTCTTTAAGCCTTTATGTGTTGCTGGCACCCATTGACTTCCATAGTAAACAAAAAGATGGGTTCCAGTAACTAGCATTCTTCAAAATATCTTCTTTTGTCTTCAACATAAGAAAGAAACCCAAATGGGTTTTGAAAAAAATGAAGGATGAGTAAGTGATGGCAGAATTTTCATTTTTGGGTGAACTGTCCTTTTAAAACACCATTGCTGTCTATCTATCCATCCATCTACAGAACACACATCCAAAGCACACATTGGGTGTGTCTCAAACCACTCCTTACTTCACTGTCCAGGGTGTTGGCCATTTCTAAGCACCTTTTCAGTGGCAAAATCATTCCAATGTACTGAAACGTTAATTTCAGAAATTCCTTAAAGCAGTGATTGCTCAATACACTGGAATTGTAAGCTGGTCTGTACAAATGCAGTGCTCTTGTTAGTGTGTGTTGATCTGCTGTTGTTCACTCACCCGGACATGAAGTTGCAGTCTGGTACACATGTTCCTCCTCTTCTGAAGTTCTTGCAGGACAAACACTGATCGGGCCCCGGACCCCAGCAGCCCTCAGAGGAGCACAGTGGGTCACACACATGGCCTTCTAACTCTGCACACACGCACACACACGCACACACACACACGCGCACGCGCACGCGCACACACACACACACACACACACAGACACACACACACACACACACACACACACACACAGACACACACAGACACACACACGCGCACACACACACACACACACACACACAGACACACACACACACACACACACACACACACACACACACACACACACACACACACATAAATAGGTTTTATAAATAGTCAGCATGTTAGATTAGTGATCTATTTTATATGACATATTCAGGTGTGCATTATTTTCTAATAATTCAATTGACCAGTATCAATGAGTTTGCTTATACAATGATTACAACATGAAAAGACAACGATTAGATGTTGTTTTTCATTTTGTCTTTCATTAAAAGGCTCATACTTGTTGAATGTATTTCCCACGAAAATGTCATTTTAGTCTAATATTGGAGGCATAAGTTTTAGATATAGCAGATATTAAAGAGAGAGAAAGAGAGAGAGAGAAAGGGACAAAGATTACCCCTAGTGCACCATTTTTAAAAAGCGATAAATAGATCCTTAGATGACAGAAATGTCAGTGTCTGTGTCTTTTTGGTGGGATTTTGTTCTCATACTTCAACAGAGTCTAAAAAATTGACGCTTCTGTGGGTCTCGTCCATGAACTTTGACCTTTTGCTTTTATTTTCAATTGGATTCAGGTAAGGTGACTGGCTGGGCCATTCTACAGCTTTATTTTCTTTTCTGAAACCAATGGACAGTTTCCTTGGCTGTGTTTTGGATCATTGTCTTGCTGAAATGTCCACCCTGGTTTCATCTTCATCATCTGGTAATGTAGGTGTTGGGACTGAAGCAGCTAATATTCATTTACACTGACGAGGGGCAGGACTGCTGAATAACTACTGAGAGATTTCTGCTGCTGTCTGGGCTTTTCATGCCATTTTACACCTTTCTTTCTTTATGTGTTCAATACTTTTTTCCCTGTGTCGTTTCATTTTATTACACATAACTTATTTTCTAAACGAATTAGTTTTGTTTTCTTTAGATTTATGGATTACTTTGGTTGTTACTGACATCTGGTGAAATTTTAGAGTCAACAGAACCTTTAGAAATATGTCTTCTGAGTAAAATGGTGACACATTCAATACTCGTAACTGTATATCTTTAACTAGTGGTTCAGACAGCCCAAGACTCTAATAAGAAAGCTATCTTCAGAAGTACTCACTGCATTGCTCCTGTGGCCGATTCTCCTTGATGTCCAGTGATTTTTGGCGGCGCAGGGCTCGCGGACCGCTCCCGAACAAACGCGTCCAGTTTACAGTGTGATGATAACAGAGCTGTGTGTTTCCTGTGATGTAGATCCCTCCATCACTGATACGCTTCAGAGAGCGAAGGCCAAGAGACTTCAGCGTTGGGATCTTCATCACCAAAAGAGAGTAACCCCTGAGAGAGAGAGAGAGTAAGTGGAAATATTACTCAAGATGTATCACACAAAATTGCACACCATGAACTTACTCTAAAAAAATAAAAGTAATGCTATAGAAGAACCCTTTATAGTTCCCCGAAGAACTAATTGATTTGCTTCAGCCATGCATTTCAATGATGGCTTTATCCATATCATATAAGAAAAAAAAATAGCTGGATCAGGTGAAATATTCATTAAATGAGTTTTTTATGAGCCCCAGACCAAGTTTCCATGTTCCCCATGCAAGATTTCCAACCACCAATCCGAAGCTGAGAAACACCACACCACTGGGCTGATTGTGAAGCGCTGACAATTCATGCAAACTGTGAAATTTTAATACGTTTGTAATATTTATAAAAGAAAGCAGCATAGAGAGGAAAAAAGCACAAAAAAAACCCAATCTCAATCCTACCTCTTAGAGCTGACTCCTCTGGAGGAAGAATAGAAAAGGAGCATGCAAATAAATGTTATGTAACTTCTACAAATATCAACTTTCAAAATGTAAAACAAAAAAGCCTGCAGTGATGATTGTCAATGTGAAACTTCAGTGTTCTGGATGATTGTTGGGGCATTGTTGATCATTATTGTGAAAAAACTACAACTAGGCCTATTTTGCTTCAATTGTATTTGATAATTGAAGCTAAGATCAAATAAAACTAAATTATTTACATAATCTACAGCAATGAACTATAATAACATATCATTTTTATAATAAAAATATAATCTATAGAAAAAATATTGCCATGGCAAATAACAAATGAAATGTTTTAAACTGCTAAAGGTATATATAAACAAATGTAATGATAAATATTAGCAATTAATAAAACAATATACACATAAAATGACTAAAACCAAAATAAAATATGTGTAGGCTGTTTTTGTAATAGTGTGTACAATTTAGCTCACATGTGATCTGAAGTACCAAAAACAGCAAGAACAGTATAAGTCTGAGCTTGTGCGCATATATTAAAACATCATTTTACTGTTTGTAGCTTTTGGAAAAACAAAGCACAGACCCTGAACAACAAGGGTGAATCTTTTTACCATGCATGTGTCGAATGCCTGTGTTTGCACATGGAGTAAACATTGTGGAAAATATGCATTCAACTGTGTGTATATTTTGGCCTTTGCTGATCTAAATCAGGGGCTTTTTAAAACTCTCAGTGTGAATATTACTATAACAGCAATGTTTTATACTTCATGCTCACCTATACAGTGTTCTCCCCTGTATTGTTGCTAGATTGGAAAAAACAGAAAGATCCTCCAGCTCTTCAGGCCAAGACTGAATACTCAGAATGTCTATTGAGCAGACCGAAAGGTGAGTTAGACCGATTCAAGATTTTTATTTATCACATACAAATCATACACAACAAGCAAGAATACTTTATGTATGGGGCATTAAAAGTGATACAAAATAGACTGAATGACTGAACGTAGAGTGCAGAATGGCAAACACACACATGTGTACATCTTTATGTGGTTTATGAGGACACAAAATGGTCTAACGACATAAGTATGACCTAGTTGTACTCTACTAAGCTGGTTTATGAGGACATGCCTTGTGTCCTTGTAATTCAAAATTCTTAATAATCATGCTTAAGGGGTCTTTTGCCTTTTAAAATTTGTCACAGGTTTCCTGTGAGGGTTCATTTTAAAGGTTTAAAGTAGAGTAAAGCCATACAATAACCAGCTTTTACAGTATGAAATACATATTTAAACTCTCAATAGGTGTAATATAGTATATACTGTAAAAACTGCTAATTATATGGCCTTATTCTCACCCTTATCCCTAAACCCAACCCTCAAAGGACACAATCTGCATTTTTACATTTTCAAAATACTTCACTCTGGATAATTTATATGCTGTTTTCCTCATGGGGACCAAATAAAATTTCCACAAAGTCAAAATTTACTGGTATTGCTATACTTGTGGGGACACTGGGCTCCGCACAACATAAGGAATACAAGGTGCACACACACACACACACACACACACACACACACACACACACACACAC
>CAIGQW010055671.1:1926912-1948976 GCA_903798125.1 Danio choprae | reverse complement strand
ACACACACACACACACACACACACACACACACACACACACACACACCTGTGATCTCTCGGACAGTGTTGAAGATCTTGAGCTTCTTTGGATCCAGAGCACTGATGGTATTATAACTGTCTCTGTGGAGGAAAGAGAGACATACTGTAATGTCAGATGAAGAATTTTCCTACACCTTTAACTTAAAAAAATCTAATAATAATGATTTTTAGAAAATAATTTCACTTTAAAACATTAAAGTCATTATACAGTATATTGTTATTTAAATAATGATGGAAATTACATTGGAATTGATATATATTTAAAATAAAAGTGTCTAACCAGCTTTTCTTTATAACTTTAATTTAAATTGTATTTCATCAAATTATACATCTCGCATTTCCTCATGCACATTTTTATTTTCTTGTTAGTAAACCATTGCATAAATAGTTAATTTGTGCCACAAATGAGGGACTATATCATCTTAAATTAAAATGAAAGGTTTAGGTTTTTATTAAAAAATGCTTTTGTATTTTAAATCTTTTACATTTTAAACTTTGTTTACATCCGGTTTTAATGTTACAATCTCTCAGCATTCTTCCACTCACCCTTTAATTCCTGTGACAAGGAAGTGCAGACTGCCCTGAATCTTGGTGCAGTTTATAAAGCTGTCGATGTTCTGGGAATCTACTGTCTGTCTGGAGGCGGTGCCGGTGCCAACACAGGCTGAACACAGAGAAAAACACACAAACTCAACTTAGCTCTTCTTATGTTAAGAATGGCATAACCTGCGGAATTCAGTATATATACACTGTAATTATTGTACCTTTTATTTGTAATTTGAATATTTGCTACCTTCACATTTTCTGTTTTCATATTAATATTCAAAAGGTTTTTTTAAGTGTCTTTTTTCATGCTAATAATTTTTGAGCTTTTTAATCATGATGTCCCAAACATTTATAATTTATTGATTTAAGTTCAAGTTTAATTAAAGATAATATTATAGATAAAAATATTAAAAATATTTACAGACAAACTAGTTAAAGTAAAAAAGATTTTTGTGAACAAATATATAATAAACAATTAGCAAAAAGTAACAAAATTTATTATTTATTTAACTTTGAGGTATGTTTAACAATTATTAATGGGTGTTATTTTTTTCTTATTAATATATATAAATAAATAAAAGCATTAATAAAATAATTACAAATATTATAAATGATATAATTGTATAGTAAACATTTTTAGTTTTTATTGGCAAAATGTCTCTTCGACTATTCTATCTCATCAAAGGCAAAAAAAGATGATCAGAAAAAGATGAATAAAATGATCTTAAAAGCAGTTTTTAAGGGATTTAGAGGTTTTAAGTACTATTTTTGTTAGTGCAATGTAAGTTTATGATAACTATAACTAGGTAAAGAAAACAGCGCTGTTACCTTTGGGACAGAGGCCTTCACACTTCTCACACCTTTTCACCCCTGTTTTATCCACCTCCATCTTGTCTGCTGGACAGCTGCTCACACACGAACTGCCATCTACAACAAAGTTAGCTGGAACACAAGAAAATAAGGCAAATCTGTACAAAAACACGGGGTCAACTATTACACTACACCATAAGTCATTCATAAACTCTAATATGTGACCCTGGAACATAAGGGTCATAAGGGTCCATTTTTTGGATCACTCTAATCAGCTAATTAACTCAAAACTCCTGCAAAGGCCTTTAAATGTAGTCTCAGTCTTTCTCTCTAGGCTTCACAATCATGGGGAAGACGGCTGATTTGACAGTTGTCCACAAGACCACCATTGACACCTTGCACAAGGAGGGCAAGACACAAAAGGTCATTGCAAATGAGGCTGGCTGTTCACAGAGCTCTGTGTCCAAGCATATTAACAGAGAGGCGAAGGGAAGGAAAAGATGTGGTAGAAAAAAGTGCAATAGGGATAACCGCACCCTGCAGAGAATTGTGAAACAAACCCCATTTAAAAATTGTGGGGGAGATTCACAAAGAGTGGACTGCAGCTGGAGTCAGTGCTTCAAGAACCACTACGCACAGACGTATCCAAGACACGGGTTTTAGCTGCCGCATTCCTTGTGTCAAGCCACTCATGAACAATAATATTTGTCCAAGATAAATCTACTTAAAATCTGGAATCTGAATTTATTTTTATTCAATTCTTTATATAGGGATATTTACCTTTAACATTTAATTAAAAATGCATAAAACTAATGAAAAAAACAAAGGGTTTTAAAAATTTACAAAATGTCTTCATGGAAGATGATTTTTTTTTAATAATCTAGTGATATCAGCATAAAAGAAAACCCATACAAAATATTTTTGGCTAATCCCACAAATATGTCAGTGCAACATAAGACATAATGCTTTGTTTTCCAGGGTCACATTATATTCAGTTTTGATTGTTGATGCCTTGCTACAGATGAATGTATTTCCTGAAATGACTGAAGAAATACTTACGAGGGCAATGTGACACACACATGGAGCCGAACTGGTATTTGGCGTTAGGATTGGGCTCCATTTTGAATGTCACTTTGTTGTAAATATCAGCCCGCGGACACTGCGACACACACGAGCCCGAGTTGTTGAAGTTTCTGCAGGCCTGTGAATACATAGACACTCAAGTCAAATTTAGCACTGCTGGATTCATGTTGTTGTGTTGTTGTGTTTGAACATACAAAGCAGTCTGTGTCGAGGGGTCCGGTGCAGCCGCCGGCACACTCATTATGGCAACACTCACTCGGGCTGCGTCCAAAACATCGCACGTTACATTGCAGCGCGCACACTGTCTTAGTCACTGAGAAGAACAGAGAAACACAGTAAGATACATATCCATCGTAAAGTCAATTAATTACAACTTAATAAGATCTTAATAGGGGCCAAACAAGTTTTATCCGTTAAGAAAATTACCATCTGGTATTTTTAGTCTTATTGCATTTTGCATTATTGCTTTGTTTATACAGTTAAAGTAAAAATTATTAGCTCTCCTGTGAATTTTTTTCGAATATTACCCAAATGATGATTAACAGAGCAAAGAATTTTTCACAGTATTTCCTATAATATTTTTTCTTCTGGAGAAAGTCTTATTTGTTTTATTTCGGCTAGAATAAAAGCAGTTTTTAATTTTTTATAACCATTTTAAGGTAAATATTATTAGCCCCTTTAGGCAATATAATTTTTTTTAGAGTGTCTACAGAACAAACCATCATTATAAGTACAATGACTTGCCTAATTACCCTAGCTTGCCTATTTAACCTAATTAACCTAGTTAAGCCTTTTAATTGCACTTTAAGCTGAATGCTAGTATCTTGAAAAATATCTAGTAAAATATTATGTACTGTCATCATGGCAAAGATAAAAAAAATCAGTTCTTTCAAAAATCTGAAAAAAATATACAGGAGGGCTAATAATTCAGGAGGGCTAATAATTCAGGAGGGCTAATAATTCAGACTTCAACTGTATTTGCGCTGACAGTTCGAAAGAAAGAGCCAACATTCATCTGCTTCGTGTTCAGTTCATTCTCTCCATGAATAATTGTATAAATGCATAATTCCAGCCAACTCATTCTGTAAGTGCATAATTAATCGTTAAAATGTGAATGAAAGCAAAAGTTATTATCTCTTTGGTGACGATGTCTGTGGGTGGCACCATTTAAAATAAAATTGCACCTTTTATGTTTATAATGCCTTAATTTAAATGTCTTATTGCTCATTATGTTCAATTAAAACATGTGACAGCTATGAACGGAACGCCGGAAAATAAACATTGAGGAAAATACTCATATAAGACTTGCTTTAACAATTTTAGTCCTTTAAGAAATGTTGACATCTTAAAGCGAACAGCACCAAGAATAAAAAGCAACATTGTAAAAATTTTAATTCCTGTTTTGGAACAAACCATTTGATCTACAGGTGTAAAAGCACCCTAAGGAAGGTGGAGTTTAACCATTTCAGACACTTCTAAAGCTTCAATGCATGTTATGATCAGATGAAAGTGTTTTTGAATATATTACCTACTATAATATAGGAGTATTCAAATAAAATCATCTACTTTTAAAATAGCATAATAGGGGTGCTTTAAGCCATGTGTGTGTGTGTGTGAAACTAAATTGGTCGTGGTGTATGAGTGTGTGTGAATGTGAGAGTGTGTGGGTGTTTCCCAGTACTGGGTTGCAGCTCTAACGGGCATCCGCTGCATAAAACATATGCTGTAATAGTTGGTGGTTCATTCCACTGTGGCGACCCCTGTTAAAAAGGGACTGCGCCGAAGGAAAATGAATAAATGAGTGAATGTGTGTGTGTGTGTGTGTGTGTGTGTGTGTGTGTGTGTGTGTGTGTGTGTACGTGTTTTTGTGACATGTAAGGACACAAATTTGTATAATGACATAGGTCACCAGATCAAATCACCAGAATGAGTTTATTCAGAGAGTAAAGCTGTACACAGTGATGGTTGGGTTTAGGGGTAGGGTGGGGTTAGGCCAATACAATATACGGTTTGGATAGTATAAAATGGGGCCTCACAGTGGCGCAGATGGCAGCACGTTCGCCTCACAGCAAGAAGGTCGCTGGTTCGAGCCTCGGCTGGGTCAGTTGGCGTTTCTGTGTGGAGTTTGCATGTTCTCCCTGTATTGGCGTGGGTTTCCTCCGGGTGCTCCGGTTTCCCCCACAAGTCCAAAGACATGCGGTATAGGTGAATTGGGTAAGCTCAATTGTCCGTAGTGTATGTGTGTGAATGAGTATGTATAGATGTTTCCCAGTGATGGGTTGCAGCTGAAAGGGCATCCGCTGCGTAAAACATATGCTGGATAAGTTGGCGGTTTATTCCACTGTGGCAACCCCAGATTAATAAAGGGACTAAGCCGAAATGAAAATGAATGAATGAATGAATGAATAGTATAAAATGAATAGAAACCTATGTAATGTACCCACTTGCCACAAAAACAAACATGTGTGTGTGTGTGTGTGTGTGTGTGTGTGTGTGTGTGTGTGTGTGTGTGTGTGTGTGTGTGTGTGTGTGTGTTTGTGAGAGAGAGAGAGTTTCTGGGGACTTACAGATTTGACAGGTGTCATTTCCTGGACCCCAACAATGTCCACCGCAAGACCCGTGACAGGGAACTAAACAAAATATTCACAATAATTTAGATTGTCCCTTAAGATCATCAGCCAAAGTAATAGTCTCTCTGTCTATTTGTCTACACATGCAAAACCAACAGAATTGTCCAATCTTAAAAATGTATTCATACCTTATAAATCTAAATATATCAAACAAATTAAGCAGCCTGGAACTCAGTAAAGGAAACTCAATAGCTATAAAAAAAACTCATACAACATTTGATTATTTAAATTAAACATTACATACTAGCGTTAATATATAATATATGGTCAGTGAGACATTTTTCTTGTATAAATATTGTAACATCCTTGATGAACAAAACTACTAGGAACGCAGTACTTGTAGTGAGCAAAGATGAGCTAATTTAATCAAAACTGACAGTAAAATGTCTGCATTGGTGTAAATAAAACTATTTTTAAAGTAAATTCTGTTTGCATGACAAACTGTCTAATGGATTCCATGAAAGTATTAAGCTGCTTTTAACATAATAATAATAATAATAATAATAATAATTGTCAGTGTTCGTCCGCGTCATCCGTTGTTTGTCATGTGCTTTCGTTGTCCTTCTCCCGCCACCGTCATTGTTAATCTGTTGCACCTGTATGCATCCCTCTTGTGTCATTATCCTAATCATCCCCTCTACCATTTATACCCTTTCGTCTGTGTCCAGTGTTGTCTGGTATTTTGGTTCGTCCTTTGGTTCGTCTGAATCGTGTGGGTCTCGTCCTGTGTCGTCCTGTCTTCCCGTATCCAGTATATGTTTCCCGTAAGTGTCAATAAACCCGTTTTGTAATGTTCATCCGTCTCCCTCTCGTCTTGTTATCCTCCGCCCTCCGGGCGTTACAATATTAATAATAATAATAATAATAATAATAATAATAATAATAACAATAAACTTCTCTTGAGCAGCAAATCCGTATATTAGAATGATTTCTGAAGGATCATGTGACAATGAAGGCCTGAAAATAATGCTGAAAATTCACATTTGCCCCAGAAATTAAATGAATATTGTTTGAATCATTTCAAAATGTAATAACATTTCACAAATTCACAAATAAATGCAGCCTTAGTGGACATGAGAGTTGCATTTCAAAAGATTAAGAAATCTTACTGACCGCAAACATCATAATGGTTGTGCATATAAATGAAAATAAAAACTGCATGTAGTATTGTCTCTTTACCTTCTGGTCCATTGTCTTGTATGATGACTTCTGCTCCACTGTTTTTCACAATGTCTTGCCAGTTAATCTGTGGTGCGTAGCTCAGGAATTTATTCTGGATGATTTGTACGCCACCCTCCAGGATCTCTGTAGACGGTAAGAATTTAAGAAATTGAAATGACAAAGATACATTCATTCATTAATTTTCCTTCGGCTTAGTCCCTTATTTATCAGGGATTACCACAGCGGAATGAACCATCAACTATTCCAGCAAATGTTTTACACAGAGGATGCCCTTCCAGCTGTAACCCAGTACTGGGAAACACACATACAATCTCACATTCACACACACACACTCATACACTACGGCCAATTTAGTTTATTCAATTCACCTGTACCGCATGTCTTTGGACTGTGGGGGAAACCGGAGCACCCGGAGGAAACCCACGCCAACACGGGGAGAACATGCAAACTCCACACAGAAACCAGTGAACCTTGCAACCACAATCATTTGATGACATATTAAAAGCCTCTTATTCAGTATTTCTGGATTATTAATAATAAAAAAGCAAAAAATAAATAAATAAATAAATAAACGGTGCACGGTGGCGCAGTGGGTAGCACGTTCGCCTCACAGCAAGAAGGTCACTGGTTCGAGCCTCGGCTGGGTCAGTTGGCATTTCTGTGTGGAGTTTGCATGTTGTCCCCGTGTTGGCGTGGGTTTCCTCCGGGTGCTCCGGTTTCCCCACAAGTCCAAAGACATGCGGTACAGGTGAATTGGTTAAGCTAAATTGTCCTGTAGTGTATGTGTGTGAATGGGTGTGTGTGGATGTTTCTCAGTGATGGGTTGCAGCTGGAAGGGCATCCACTGCGTAAAACATATGCTGGATAAGTTGGCGGTTCATTCCGCTGTGGCGACCCCAGATTAATAAAGGGACTAAGCAGAAATGAAAATGAATGAATGAATGAATATTATGAACACAGATCATCATTATATGTGTGTTGATTTGCTTCTGCATAAATAATGAGTCCATATTTTGATACTTTTGTTTCACAAGTGTTATTTAAAGCATTCAATTAGACTACATTTTTTGCATTTAATATCCTTTCTATGTAAATAAAATCACCTTTTAGATTTGATACACACTGAATAAAAATGATTTATTGGATTTACAAAATTCTTTAAGATATTCATATAAAATTCATTTAAACAAACGAATGAAATTCAGTGATGTTCAAATTAATTTCTTCGTTTAAATTCAGCCTATATAATTAGTTTGCAAACCACTTCCCTTAAAGAAATCTAGTAAATCCAATGAATCATGTTTTTTCAGGGCAGGGACCAAATTGTAAACTCATCTTTGACCCACAAACAGAAAAGCGTTTTATAAAACGTAGAAAAATATAGTTTTCTGGATTTCTTCTAATTTCAGGAATAATATTTGAGCAGTGCTTCACCATAAACTAGCTGATATAAATGTTTTGTTTGGCAAATGCTCAGACATTCAAGGTGGTTTCCTAAATGACCTCCATTTGAGGAACCAATCACATTCAAGCAGAGATCTTGACCTAGAAAACTCTCTTAATAAAGACATGTACCATGATTCATTTGAAAAATAAGTAACATTCGTATTGATTCTACAAACTGAGTCACAATGGCATCAGCAGGAGGTTAGAGGAAGGGCACTGGGAAGCATGACAAACATGTTCATTGATTCACACACTCAGAGACGCACAATGGAGAGATAAAACAGCACGGCTTGAATTTCACTTTAGATGTGTGTTGTTTGCTGAAGCAGGTCGAGACATGCTCTAGTCTAACTGTAGCCATCTAACGTCAATCTACTGGAATTCATCACGAGGAACAATACATTATAGGATTTTTCTTCAAGCTATGAAGCGCTCAAGGCAGTTAGAAAGTACGTGCTGGTCCAAGATGACTGAATGCTCAATTGCATGCAAGTGGTTTCTTTAACCATTGTGTGTCGAATTGAAAAGGTTACACATTGTCTAGAAAGGACAAAGATGTCCGTTAAAAAAACATTATAAAAGTATTAACATTTTAATATTTTCTTACACTTTTCCTGACATTGATTTCTTTATTAACTTTATTACTAAAACTGTGTTCATTTTAAGGATTTTAACTAGCGCATCCAAGATAAAGGTTTGTATTTATATACGCGTGTATATTTAGGTATTTCATTCATTTTCCTTTGGCTTAGTCCCTTTATTCATCAGAAGTCGCCACAGCGGAATGAACCGCCAACTTATCCAGCATATGTTTTGCCCTTCCAGCTGCAACCCAGTACTGGGAAACATGGGAAGAATATAAATTTTGTTAGAAAAAAATGTTAAGAGTAAAATATTTCAACACAAACACATAAATATAATTGATGCTATATGCCAAACCTTTAAAAAATAGCACAACTCCGCAGGAAAACAGTGGACTTGGCAACCCTGTTCGGTTTATACATACAAAACAAACATATCACACTAATATACTCACACAATTATAATTACAAAATTTGAATTAATTTGGCCCGCAGTGGGCGGCGTGGTGGCTCAGTGGTTAGCACTGTTGCCTCAAAGTAAAAAGGTCGCTGGTTCGAGTCCTGGCTGGACCAGTTAGCATTTCTGTGTGGAGTTTGCATGTTCTCCCCGTGTTAACGTGGGTTTCCTCTGGGTGCTCCGGTTTCCCCCACAAGTCCAAAGACATGCGCTATAGGTGAATTGGATGAACTAAATTGATCGTAGTGTATGAGTGTGTGTGTGAATGAGAGAGTGTATGGGTGTTTCCTAGTACTGGGCTGCGGCTTAAAGGGCATCTGCTGCGTAAAACATAGTTGGCGGTTCATTCCGCTGTGGCGACCCCTGATAAATAAGCAACTAAGCCGAAGGAAAATAAATGAATGAATGGCCCACAGTGCTCAAAAGTAGAAAATAGTGGAATATTGATTATTTGCTTCAAAGGCAAAATATTAAAATTTGTACTTTTAAAAATAAGATAAATATCAAGACAAAGAAAGGTCAACACTTTATTTTAATGTACAATTCACACTATTATTAAACCCTTACTAAAACAATTAGCTCAATAAACTACCAATTAGCTGCTTATTAATAGTTAGTGAGGTAGTAGTTGGGTTTAGGTATTGGGTAGGATTAAGAATGTAAAATAAAATAATACTTTATGAACAGTTAATATCTTAATAATAGGCAGGTAATACGCCAGTAGTGAATGGTGTGAATTGTTACTTAAACTAAAGTGTCACCCAAAGAATCTATGATTGATTGATTGATTGATTGATTGATGGATTGATTGATTGATTGATTGATTGATTGATTGATTGATTGATTGATTGATTGATTGATTGATTGATTGATTGATTGAGACATTTTTTTCAACTACTTTTTGAACCTATTGGGTAAATACTGTCGAAATGATCATTAAAACTAAAGCGAAAAAGACAAAAATTCCCATTAGGATGCACACGAGGTTTCATAAAGCACACATGGCACAAATCTTTTTTCTTTCTGTGCGCTGACTCATTCTTTACACCACACCCTCTAAAGTGTCTAGTTGTTAAAGCGCGTAGGAGTTTCGACAGAATGTGTTTCTGTGGGTGCGAACATGTCACCTGTCAAGTGTGTGAGGCCCAGCTCCTTCAATCCATACACTCCGTCTTTCTGATAGTTGACGAGGACGGCGAGGGCGAAGCGGTCTTCATATAGGGACGTCCCCCGGATGACCCGCAGCTGCTCCAGTGGCAAACGTCTGAACTGGTTTATAGCGATGAGGATGTAGCCAGTGACCTCACGGATAGACTGTGGAGAGAGATCTTCAGTTAACAGACACACTTTATTCACACTTTTGTTTGTTATAGAAAGCAACTGCAGTGTTACAGGAGTGTAAAAGAAAAAAATATTTTCTCCATAGGTCTCTATTGTGCTTTTTTATTCTAATTTTGTAAACAATAGTTTTATATCTATGTTAATTTTCTCCAAAATATTTGTACACTTAATATTTTGAGTTATGTTAACGTGTCTGGATTGAATGTACTGTTGGATTGAATGAAGCATTGTTGCCTCACAGCAAGAACACCACTGGTTTTGCCCCTCACCAGGTCAGTCGGTGTTTCTGTGCGGAGTTTGCATGTTCTCCCCGTGCTCGCGTGGGTTTTCCCCGGGCTTCCCGGTTTCCTCCCACCGTCCAAAGACATTCACCATAAGTAAATTGACTACTCCAAAATAGCATCTAAGAAATATCTCAAGCAAGTTCACAAGCAGGGGAGTTCTCGAGACCTACCTGAGCTCAAACTCCCCTCTTGCCCTTCAAACGGGAGGGAGCCCCGGGCTTGAGGATATTCTGTGCTCAGGGCTCTGTCCCGGGACAGCATGCCAAATACGCTTTATTATCAATCATCAGCTAAGTGTGAACTCTTAACATTTACTGGTATTTTAGTTTTGGTTGCTTGGTACATTTTGTTGTTGTTGTCAGGCAGTAGATTTTATTTATAAAAGAAAGTTGTTCATAGAAATAAATAGTTGATAAGTAAAGTTCAGAGGTCAGTTCAACCTTTTCTGAAGTTATGCTTTTAAAATTAAAATCAATTGTTCACTGTACATGTTTGCAAACATGCAGAATATGTAGAGAAATTCATATTTATGTTTATTGGCTAATATATCGGCCTCCAAATCGAAAGAGTTATCGGTTATCTGTCAGAAATTCTATATCGGTGCATCCCTAAAAAATACTCCTATAACCAATGCCATTGATCAAGTGGATATGCACTAATGCACTCTATAGTTACTGTAAAAACTACAAAGACTACTATTCTATTTTTCCCACCTGTAGGAATGAGAGATCGCGGTTGTGCTCCATATGTGTGATCTCCAGGTTTCCTATGACAATCTGGCAACCTGTGTACATTTCCTTCATGAGTTTGTATTGGACCTCAGAGTTTCCTGTCACACTCAACAAATTCTGAGTGCCTGTACACACGCCAACTGCAGAGAGAGAGAGAGAGAGAGAGAGAGAGAGAGAGAGAGAGAGACAGAGAGTGAAGTGATTAACACAAATACACATGCATTTATACATTTCATGTCTGTGAAAAGGAGTCTCGTGTGCTGTCAAGCTGCATTTATTAGATTAAAAAGCCAGCTAAATAGAAGAATTATAAAAATTGTCTATAAATACCATTTATTCTTATGATGCAAAGCTGAATTTTCAGCATCATTACTCCAGCCTTCAATGTCACACGGTCCTTTAGAGAGCATTTCAACATTTCTTATTATTATCAACAGTGAAAGTTGTTGTGCTGCTTCATATTTTTGCAACGTATGATAAGTTGAAATCTAATTAAATTTCTAAATTAAGTTAATGTAACCTAAATAAATACCTTGTCATGACTTTTTATTATGTATTTTTATAGTGTCATGTATTCCTATGATGCAAAGCTGAATTTTCAGCATCATTCAGTGTCACGTGGTCCTTTAGAGAGCATTTTAACATTTCTTATTATTATCATCAACAGTGGAAATTGTTATGCTGCTTGATATTTCTGGGGAGAACTCATGTTCGATCAATCGAATGCACTTTATACCATTAATTTCCTCAAAGAAAAATTGTACTATCAATTTATTTATAAATACATTTTACAAAAATATGTTGCTCACTTACATTTTTAAGTTGAACCAATTTAACTTTACAAGTCATTTTAACTTACATCCATTAAGCTGACTTAAATCATCAAGTTTAAATATGTTTAACCTAAAAAAATAAGTTGAAACCTGATTAACTTTATAAATTAAGTTCAAGTAACATAAAACAAACCTTGTCACTTATTATTATGTAATAGTTTACAGTGTATAATTTATCCCTATGATGCAAAGCTGAGTTTTCAGCATCCTTACGCCGGCCTTCAGTGTCTCATGATACTTTAGAGAGCATTTCAAGATTTCTTATTATTATCAACAGTGAAAATTGTTATGCTGCTTCATATTTTGATGGGACTCACCTTTGATCAATTGAACACATTTAATACCATTGATTTCCTCAAAGAAAAATGTTACTGTCTTTTGTAGATCTTTGCATGGTTCTCTAATGACTGCTAAAACTAATTACACAGCGCACAGTGATCTTTAAGATATTTAAGACTTAATCTTAAATATTCAAGGTACTTTTTTGTATTTATGTGGTAACAAACATTGTAATTAGTCAGACAATAACTAGCAATTGTATATCATCAAAACAATTACTTGTCAGACCTCATTATTTCCAACAATGTCTGACCGGCTGCACATTACGCCTTATTAAAAAGCAAGCCAGACTCAGTAAAAGAGCTCTGAGGGAGTCTGAGGTGAAGCTACTTTGCATTACAAATTTTGTCCTTGGTTCAAATGTGTCACGGTCAAAACAAACTATTACTGAGGTGCGACTCTAGGAAAACATATATGGCTAATACTCAAAGAGGTACTCAGAAATGGCCCCAGGAACCTTTACACATTAAAACTCAAAAACAAAGTGTTCTTCTAGGAAATTGTCCATTCATGACCCTTTAAGATCAGGTTCAGTAATACCGCATGTAAGAATAGAACCACATAATTGCAGCTGAAGATGCAGTATGTCACTGTATAAAATATATATGACAAAAAGTCATGACAACCAAAGTTTTTTATGTTAGGTTAATCTTAATCTACACATTTTAATGTATACACATGCATAACTTAATATTTTTAGTCAGTTTGATTAATGTAAATTAATATAACAAGAAAAGTTAATTTGATTTAACTAAAAATGATTTCAGCAGATTGCACATTCATAGAAATCCAGTTTCTATATCTTATATATTCATATATTCATTTTAGAGCTGCACAATATTGGAAAAATTGCAATTTACAGTATATTTTGATATGAATCCAAATTCATTGGATAAATAACACTATTTGGAAACAATGAATATAATAAGCTATAATAAACATATTACAAGCAGAGATAAAATCTATGCTAAATTCTACCATAAATAACAGTGCTTTACAGTTTTCTGGGGAGTCTAACGGTACTCAGGTACAGAAATTAAATAATCAAGTGTAAAATAGCACAGCATAGTGCGTTCACTGTATAAAAAGTTAAATAACACTAAACTTAAGTAAAGTTACAAACACAACATTTTGTGCCAGAATCTTATAAGCTCACTTGAAATTCTCACACACAGTCACAGGCCTTAAAAACACATGCAAACGATAAACTTTCACTCTATTATGGTTAAACCCGGTTGTTGCTAAAAGGGATACAGCTGCTGCTTGAAGTTATTTATATTATTCACAAAAAAATGAACCATTAATTGCATTTTATTAACACTTACCCCAACCCCGACCCTAAACCCAACCATCACAGTAATGTAAAAAGAGTAATTATAGAGAGTATTATTCATATTACTTATTATATTACCCATTAATTTATATTTTTATTAACGCCTAGCAGCCCCAACCCTCACAGAAATGTAAAAATATGAATTATTGTTGTACAGCGTCACAAAAACTATGCTGTATTGATGTCAGTATCTGCAGCTGTATCCCTTCTAGACTTGACCATTAAACTCTCCAGTAAGTCTGTTGTGCCTGGTCAAGTTGAATCCCAAATCAACATTGCAGATCCTGTGGTGTGACTATTGCTTATGCAAACGCTTAATTTTACATAAATGAACCGAAAAGCACAGGCACTTGCTGATAACACACATATAAACCCTTAACAGCATTACAGAGTCCAACAAATCAGGCTCTTGTGAAATGCAAACAGGTGTTCATTCCAGCCACGCAGGTGAGATTGTGGGTCAGACATTGTGTTGAAATGCTTTCCAGAAAGAATTTGTGTATTTCCAGTCTGTATTTGGAAACCTTATCAAACTTCTCCTTCTGTAAATCCAGCGAAATGCTCAAGAAACGCTCAAGAGCAAACACACACTCACAGAACACTGAGATACTGGGATTTATCTATTTTCTCTCAGTGCAAAACACACACTAAAGCAAACACAGTCTTGCCTTTAACAGATACACACAATCCCCATACTATAGATACGTGTGCTGGGAACTTGAACCGATAAGATCTTGATTTGAGGCTCAGACTTCAGCATGCCGTAATGGCTACCTCTGAGACAGGAAAGGCCAGTAATGTCAGAAACGGCTTCGAAGCATTAGTCAAACCAGAAGTTTGCATTTTTAAAGGTAAAACGTTTTGAGCTTTTGCATGCTCTTAAGGAAAATGTCTAGCCATGCAGCTAAATTAAAAAAAAAAAGGATGTTCGAAGAATGTTTTTTTAATGTTTCCAATAGGTTACAACAAGCGTTCTTTCAGTTTTTTGCTGGTTATGCAAACATTAGGGGGGGTTGTTATTTTGCAACAGTAAAGGGAAGGCATGTTTAGAATATTATCTGAACACAAGTAGTAAAAAGTGTGATGAATAAAAAGCTTTAAGAAAAAAAGTTACATGAGTAATGTACAGTTGAAGTCAGATTTATTAGCTCTCCTGAATTATTAGCCCTCCTGAATTATTAGCCCTCCTGTCTATGCTTTCCCCCGATTTCTGTTTAATGGAGAAAAGATTTAAGACATTTCTAAACATAATAAATTTAATAACTGATTTCTTTTATCTTGATGACATGATGCCAAGATGACAGTACATAATATTTGACTAGATCTTTTTCAAGATACTAGTATTCAGCTTAAAGTGACATATAAAAGCTTTACTAGGTTAATTGGGCAAGTCATTGTATAACAGTGGTTTGTTCTGTAAAATAATATTGCTTAAGACATGCTTAAAATATTGCTAATAATATTGACCTTTAAATGGTTTAAAAAAAATTGACAACTATTTTTACTGTAGCCGAAATAAAACAAATAAGACTTTCTCCAGGAGAAAAAATATTATAGGAAAAACTGTGAAAAATTCCTTACTCTGCTAATCATCGTTTGGGAAATATTTATAAAAGTCACAGGAGGGCGAATAATGGTGACCTCAACTGTAGTTTATTTAATGACTAGAATACTTTAATATATGAATGTTAGTAACAATCGAATGTTACTAATTATTAATGTTGTATTAATGTTACTGCAAAAAATGTAAAACCACGGTGGAATGATTTAATCTGTGGTTGACATGATGAAAACACTAAAGATGTCCAGTGTTTAATTTTAATCTTAACTCATGATATCTAAGTCATGATATTTAAGTCATGATATCTAATCTTAGTCATGATATTTCCATTTTTAAAAATGCATCTGCATCGTCAAATGGGCATTTCTAAGAGACAAAACATGTAAAAAAAATAGTGAAAATGTTGCCATCATTGATTAACTGACTTGTTTCTACAACTTTTGCAAAACAAACTAAACAGATTTGACCCTTATCGTGACAATTATCAATATCAACTGATATTATAATAATAATTTATTGCCCGTATCGCCCAGCCCTTTATTCAGTTAGCTTTACTAATCTCTAATTTCACTAATGTCTGAACATTCAGAAGAGATCTCAGCAATGTCAAAATTAGCTTAGGCCTTAAAAACCAGTCAAGAGATTTTGTTTTCAAGGCTCCTATTTGGCTTTTTGCATGTCCAGCTTCCATGAGTGTGTATTGTTGTTGTTATTTAGATTATATTATTAAATGTCTGCTGCACGGTGGCGCAGTGAGTAGCACGATCGCCTCACAGCAAGAAGGTCGCTGGTTCGAGCCTCGGCTGGGTCAGTTGGCATTTCTGTGTGGAGTTTGCATGTTCTCCTAGTGTTGGTGTGGGTTTTCTCCAGGTGCTCCGGTTTCCCCCACAGTCCAAAGACATGCGGTACAGGTGAATTGGGTAGGTTAAATTGTCCGTAGTGTATGTGTGTGAATGAGTGTGTGTGGATGTTTCCCAGAGATGGGCTGCAGCTGGAAGGGCATCCGCTGTGTAAAACATATGCTGTATAAGTTGGCGGTTCATTCCGCTGTGGCGACCCCAGATTAATAAAGAGACTAAGCCGAAAAGAAAATGAATAATTGAATATTAAATGTCTGCGAAGATACAACATGAATCAATTCAAATAGAATTATTTACTATATTAATAAACACGTTTTCTAAATTACCTTAAGCTCCATGATTTCAGTCCTGGGTTTCCTTTTGCACAACATAAAATTAAATGTTTATTAATTATTTTTATTATTATAAATATCAATTATTATCAAGGCCTGTAGAAACGGGGCCTAGTTAGTAGCGTGTTGCCGGCAGTTTCACAGATCTAATATACTGATACACATGCATTTTCTCCCCCAGATATTTGCATTCAGACATAACCAACATCACCAAGATTTTGACATAGCCTTGTTTGTATCTGACAGCTGACAGAAAGAGAACTTATAATACTCTCTGCTCAATATTACTTAATAATACTTAAAACTGAATATCAGGAAGTTAAAGGGACAAGGCTGTAAAATGTACTTAGATGTAAAGATGTAAATAACAAGATGTAAATTCTTCTGGCAAAGGGAGTAGGGAACAGCATTTAAAGAGATACACGCAAAAGGGGGCATTTGTAGCATTGTATAATATTTACATTTGCATTAAGTAATTTACCACAGTGGTTCCCAAAGTAGGGTCGCATGACAATGACAGTGGGTCGCTTGGTGATTTCCAAAAGTCAAATCAATTTTATTCAACTATTATAATAACCATATTTTATCAATAACCCACAGAACATAAAAATAGTAGTTAATAGATGATGTAAAAACAACATCATCCAAATGAAATCACCCTTTCAACTATTTTTTTCATAGGATTTGTGTGTTTACGTTAGATTAACAACACAGCAATAGCATCAGCTGCAGCAGATTGATTTTATAGCACCAGGTTAAACTTTCTGACACCTTTATGGCAATCAAATTCATTACAAATAAATACAGGCCACAACTGAACATTGAGAATGATCTCTGAGTGGCGGTCTCCAAAATCAAATCAAGAATAGACTTGTGCTGAAAACGTTGTGCCCACCAGTCTCTTTTGGTGAGGTTAATATTGAATCAAACAAATTAATAAATGACTATAACAATTATATGTTTGTTTTTTCTTCTGTTGCACTTTTTTGTGTTGTCAATATGCTTGTGTTTACATAGGCCTATTGGTGTGTGTGCAATGTTTGTATATTTATAACCACAGCCGAGAAATGTGGTCGCGAGTCACTGGCATTGTTATTTTGGGGGTCGCAGGCTGAAAAGTTTAGGAACCCCTGATTTAGCAGACCCTTTTATCCAAAGCGAAATACAAACGAGCGAATCATCATTAGGAGAATGAAGCAAAGGGAAAATAAAAGCATTTAAAGGGATAGTTCACCCAAAAAGTCTGTCAGCATTTACTCACCCTGTACTTGTTTCAAACTTTTATGTGTTTTTTCTTCTGTTAAACACAAAAGAAGTTATTTAGAAGAATGCTGAAAACCTGTAACCATTCACTTCCATAGTATTTGTTTTTCTACTATGGTAGTCAGTGTTCATTCTTCTAAATATCTTTTTTTTGTGTTCAACAGAAGAAAGAAACTTATAAAGGTTTAGAACCACTTGAGGGCGAGTAAACAGCGGAAAGTTTTCATTTTTGGGTGAACTATCCCTTTACGTGAGTACAATTTATAAATACTTTGCCTCTAAGTCCAATAGTTACTCTTCTAATTTGCAAATAAGTGCAGTTAAAGTACAAATTCAAATGCAAACCCAAGCTTTACATAAAACTAGTAAACAAATGACAACTTGCTATCAGCAAAATCTCTTAATATGAAGCAAACACTTAATTAAACACTTAATTAAATGCTTATCCATTATATGCTAATAAATAATCTGTGAGCTATTTTAACCCCTGAGACTTACTGTATATTACATCTTATATATAAAATAGGACCCCTTACAAAAATAAAACATTCATTTGTTATCATTTAAAGGTATAGTTCACTCAAAAATGAACATTTACTCACTATTGACTCACTCTCGCGTGGTTACAAACCTTTATGAGTTTCTTTTTTTCTGTTCAGCACAAAAGAAGATACTCTGAAGAATGTTAGAAACTGGTAACCATTGACTTCCGTAGTAGGAAAAACAAATACTGTGAAAGTCAATGGTTATCAATTTCCAAAACTTTTTCCAAATTACATATTTTAATAATAATATTTTTTAACAGAACATTTACTCAACAGTTTTGACTAGTGAAAGGTGAGTAAATGATGACAGACGTTTCAGTTTTGGATGAACTCCTCCCTTTAACTGTATCAATCACCTCGTTTGTTACAACCTTTATTTCATTTCAATTTAAGGTATACTTTAAAAGACGCTTTTAAAAAAGTTGCTACACCACTAGTTCACCTGTGTTGTGAAACAGCAGTCTCGGAGCATTGTAATTCTCCTCTGGGTTTAAGTTCACAGAAGCCATTGAAAGGAAGCAGCAACACTGCATTCCAACCGTAATTCTCCAAACCCCACACAGACAGACGCATGAAACAAACAAACACAAGTCAAGAGTCATTTCATAACTCACCCAGTGAAAAAAGTACACGTAACAGCATAAAGTGCAATTCTGATCTTAAAGTGCCACTCTTATTTATTTCATGCAGTGTGTAGCACGGCTAAGGTCAATGAAAACATCCTGTAGAGTTTTAAATCAGAAAGTGTGTCATGTATAAAGATACTGGGCTCTATTTTAAGGATCTAAGCGCATGGTCTAAAGTGCACTTAGGGTGTGTCCGAATCAAATTTAGCTATATTTTCCTAATGAGTTATTGGTGTGTTTTGTGTGTAATGAGCACTAAACCAATCAGAGTCTATAATCTCCCATTCCCTTTAAGAGTGAGTTGTGGTCATTTTACTATTTACATGGCAGACTTTGTAAGAGGAAAAACTGAACACTTCATAAGCGAGGCAATGGATCTGCTCGTGCGCGAGGTTATTGCAAGCAGACCATACTCGAAATGTGCCAGATTCCACTAAAGCCCCCTGAGGCAAGAGGCCGTGGAATGAGGGAGCAGTAGTTTTATATTTATGCATGCAATAATAATTATTTACATTTTAATAATTTCATTTTTTCATATTTAAAGATTTGTGTGCGGCTGCGCATCCCTCGGTGTGTAATAAGCAACATGTATGCACTTATATAGATGCATATCCTAATGTTTTCATTTTAGTTGCATCAAAATAGCAATGTGCCAACAATACACCTTAACAAACCTTCTTTTCAGACCAGCACACCCATGGGTTCATAAATGGCCGCAAATGCATTTGCTAATTAAACAACATTGTGCAGGATGTGAAAATAATACCTGCGCCGGGCTGGAATTAGCATTGCACAAGTTGTATGATAGGACCCTCTTGTCTCTCAAAAGAAAGAGTCGACTTTATTTAGAGTTAGACTTTTTTTCGCAAATGTAAAAAAGATAGTTTAAAGCACATGTACATTTTTTTAAGTTCTTAGAACATTCAAAATGATATATTAACTATATTTTTTATGGTTATAATAACGCTATTCAGGCCTCACAGTGGCGCAGTGGGTAGCACGTTCGCCTCACAGCAAGAAGTCGCTGGTTCGAGCCTCGGCTGGGTCAGTTGGCGTTTCTGTGTGGAGTTTGCATGTTCTCCCTGTGTTGGCGTGGGTTTCCTCCGGGTGCTCCGGTTTCCCCCACAAGTCCAAAGACATGCGATACAGGTGAATTGGGTAGACTAAATTGTCCGTAGTGTATGAGTGTGAATGGGTGTGTATGGATGTTTCCCAGAGGTGGGTTGCAGCTGGAAGGGCATCCGCTGCGTAAAACATATGCTGGATAAGTTGGCGGTTCATTCCGCTGTGGCGACCCCAGATTAATAAAGGGACTAAGCCGGAATGAAAATGAATGAATGAATGAATAACGCTATTCAAAGCGTTATAATAACGTTTCAGTCTGAAATTATATTATTGTTCTCAGTAAATAAAACATAAAACATTACTAGAACGTTCCAGTCATATTATATTAATGTTCTAAGAACGTTTCCCTAATGTTCTCTATAAGTTATAAAAAAGTTTTTTTTGTGAAAGATTGTTAGAACCTCCAGTTTTTAGACGATGTTTTAACATTATTTTTAGTTATAATAACAACATTATTCACAAACGTTTTAATAACATTTCAGTCTCAAATTATATTAATGTTGTCAGGACGTTATGTAAAACATTATTAGAACGTTCCATTTATATTCACATTATGTTTATTTTTGTCCATAATTAGGACTCATTTTAAAAGTATAATAAAGTCTACATGGACCTTTTTCAAAAAATAAATCTGTGAGTATATCTCAAACATGAGTTCTGCATTTTTAAAGGTTGTTCAGAGAAGTTCAGTTCATACAAATGCATCTCAGTTTTTCTGTTTCTCAATGCTAAATGCAAGAGTGTGTTGGTGTGAACGGCCCTCAGTGTCCTGTGAACTCAAGCATGCAGACAATGACACAATGCTCCCATTCAACCAGAGCGCGAAAACAAGTGTAGGAACCCGCCAAAACTCAAACAAACGTGCACAGAATACACACACACTAGATTCAGCTATCAGGTTCACATCACAATTACAGAAACAGGTACCAAAAACAAAAGCCAAGGGAGGTCTAAAACCACACACACAACAGATTTGCCTGGTAAACAGAAACTTGGCCTTGGCCACAAAGAGATTATCCAAACCTGACAGGTCAGTTCTCACGAGCATAAATACACACAAATTAATCCACACATTAATGTCTGAACCATTTATTGTCATTATTGAGTCGTCTAACAGACAACACATAGGCATGCACACACACACAGAAACCATGCCTCGCTTAATGACTTTGTTTTGCAGCTAAAAGCCATTTTAAGTTACAGGTTACTCCTGTTCCTCGGGCAAAAGAAGGCACCGATGCATTATTTTGATTTATCAGGCACATGTTTGAGAATGTGATTATGGGCGCATGTCACAGTGGAAGCTACAAAACCACAATAATGCAATGACTAGTAAGTAGTAAATAAATTGTAATAGTTCCTGGTGTTGACGAGTGATGGTGAATGATAACTTTTTAGTGATGGAAATAACCTGTCTCATATTATAAATGGCAGTTAAAACAAACAAACAAACAAACAAACAAATCTGATGGCTAATTATAAGGGTTATAGGCTAAGAATTATCCTGTATTAATAGCTTTTAATTGTCAATATGCGAATATCTTGTATTGAAGCCGAAAATAAGACATCTTTGCTATTCTGTGACACATGAAATGAATGTTTATACAGTGTTTAGGTGAATAGGCACCAATCTGGTGGGCCAAGCACCCACAGAAAAACAGCAGATATTTGCCATTACTGTACCTATGACACAACGGGGGAAAAATTGTTTAGATGTTTAAAAGTTTTACAATTACATTTGCTCACAGAAAACCCAATAAAAAATATCATATATCCCAATATAATAAATATAATAAAATATATAATATGTAATATAATATATATATATAACATATAATAAAATAAAATATAATAAGATGCTTATTGTAAGCTGTTAATGTGGTTTATGGTAATTAATTTTATTTTAATTAAGCTCAGTTTTTGATAATGAACATCGGGAGCCATGTCAATTATCAGTTGGATTTTAACTAAAATTGTTGTCAAAATATGTTAGGCTATTATTAATAGTTCTTAAACATAACATGTATAATATTATAATATTTTTCTTAAAATCTGTCGATTTATTAAGTCTAGTTTTTTTTTTTGTACATCGGGAGCCATGGCGGTGGGGGGGAGGG
>CAIGQW010055671.1:1880659-1892992 GCA_903798125.1 Danio choprae | reverse complement strand
TATATATATTGATGTCAGAACAGTTAACAAAATATAGATGAAAGAACTAAACATTAGATAAACAGATTTTTTTACGTTATGCAGATTAGAAATTAACGTATTGCTGTATGGGGTCGAAACCAGGATAACCAAAACTACCACCCGAAGAATCCAGACATTTATCAACACCTGTCTCAGAAAGATTTTACACATTCGCTGGCCCGACAAGATCAGTAACACCGACCTATGGGGAAGGACCTGTCAACCCCCAATAGAAGCAGAAATCTGGAAGAGAAGATGGGGTTGGATAGGGCACACCCTACGCAAACCACCAACTACAGTAGCATTACCAGACAGGCTCTCAGATGGAACCCCCAAAGGAAAGCGGAAGAGAGGCCGTCCAAGAAACACCTGGCAACATGACCAAGAGGCAGACATCACAAGGATGGGTTACACCTGGAAACAAGTAGAAAGAATGGCCCACTGGAGATTTACCTTTGGTGGCCCATACTTTGAAAGTTGTGGAGGGCATAGGTATGTATACAAGTAATACACTGAAAGAAATACTTGAGGTATTGTGTTACTCCTTAGAACTACACAAAATGCTAACAAATGTAAATCTGACTAATATACTTAATAAGTTCTACGAGCTATTTTGGGAGTTAAACAAGTAGAAACAGCTCTTTAAGGCAACCATACAGTGCAAATTGTTTTGACGTTGACACAGAGATTGATTTGAGCCTGCATTTATGTTTTGACAAAATTCAAACAAAAAAGTTAATAATATTACAATACGGATATAAAAGTCTATGAAAGAATAGAATATGAACGTTTTTTTAGGAAGATAAACAAATAACTATTTAATTTTTGTAAACCAAAATGAAAAGCATTCAAAAAAATTGCAATGTTTTAAAAATATTTATTTAACTGATATGTTTAATTGACCAATGTTTCTTATGTATATGCATTTTATGAACATATGCACTGACATGTGCTTTACTCTGTGTTAAATAGCCTACCTATTGAATATCATCTTACTATATTTATTGACAAAAAGCACCAGCAGATTTAAAAAATAAAATAACAAATAGCAAACATATAGTTTGAAAATGAACGTTGGTATGGAGACTCAATGCAAACTAATAACACCAGTCACTCAGTGTGTATTAATATTAAAGAGGTTTAATATGTCATTCATTCATTCATTTTCCTTTCGGCTTAGTCCCTTTATTAATCTGGGGTCGCCACAGCGGAATGAACCGCCAACTTATCCAGCATATGTTTTACACAGCGGATGCCCTTCCAGCTGCAACCCATCACTGGGAAACATCCATACACACTCATACACTACGGACAATTTAGCTTACCCAATTCACCTATAGCGCATGTCTTTGAACTTGTGGGGGAAACCGGACCACCCGGAGGAAACGCACTCAAACACGGGGAAAACATGCAAACTCCACACAGAAATGCCAACTGACCCAGCCGGGGCTCGAACCAGCGACCTTCTTGCTGTGAGGTGATTGTGCTACCCACTGCGCCACCGTGCTGCCCATTGCTTGTAAAATAGGCAATTTAACCTACACAAATACCCTAAAAGTAGGCCAAATGAGACTCATATTGTAAATTTTAATACATAAGATGTCATTGAATTAAACACAGTTAAAGTCAGAATTAATAGCCCTCCTGTAACATTGTTTTTCAAATATTTCCCAAGTGATGTTTGACAGACCAAGAAAATCTCCACAGTATTTCACAGCATTACTTTTTAGTTTAGGGAAAGATTTATTTATTTTAGTTTGGCTGGTATAAAAGTTTTTTTTGTTGCAATTTTAAAGTCAATATTATTATCCCCCTTAAGAAGTTTTTTTTTTTCCATCGTCAACCAAACCGCTGTGGTTCAATAACCTAGTTTATTAACATAATAAACCTAGCTGCCTCACGGTGGTGCAGTGGGTAGCACGATCGCCTCACAGCTAGAAGGTCGCGGGTTCGAGCCTTGGCTGGGTCAGTTGGCGTTTCTGTGTGGAGTTTGCATGTTCTCCCCGTGTTGGCGTGGGTTTCCTCCGGGTGCTCCGGTTTCCCCCACAAGTCCAAAGACATGCGGTATAGGTGAATTGGGTAAGCTAAATTGTCCGTAGTGTGTGAATGAGAGTGTGTGGATGTTTCCCAGTGATGGGTTGCAGCTGGAAGGGCATCCGCTGCGTGAAACATATGCTGGATAATTGGCGGTTCATTCCGCTGTGGCGACCCCAGATTAATAAAGTGATTAAGCCGAAATGAAAATGAATGAATTAACCTAGCTTTTAAATTGCACATTAAGCTGAACAGTATCTTGCAAAATAGCTAGAAAAATATTATGCACTTTAACTATGGCAAAGACAAAATGATTGAGTTATTAGTTATTATTAATAAATTAGAAATTAGTTATTAAAACTATTATGTTTAAAAAATTAGTTGAACAAAATCTCTCCGTTAAGCAACAGTTGGTAAAGATTTTTAAAAGATTAAACAATTCACAACAGGGCTAATCTTTTGACTGTATATATGGTTTGATAAGGCATACAAGCATATTACACAAACTACTAAAAAAAGTCAACCCTCCAATAGTCAATGTATATATGCACACTACTAATACATTTAGTACATTTATTACATTAAATATTAAAACAGTTTGCATACAGCAGGACACGGCGCCCTCTATCGGGGAAGTTCTCTAACAGCTGCAGCCGTGTGTATGGAGAGACTTCTGGGATGCTGGCGGATTATGAGGCGGGGATTCCAGTGACCCAGGTATTAGTCCAGTGGTCGAGGGTCGCGTAACCCCTCCGTTATCGCTTGAGTTTAATAACACATCAGCTTTAACTGGCATATCGCCTCGGCTGATTCTCCAGTCTGAGTATTTATTGCGTCCCTCAGCACTGCGGGCTGCAGAAGCGAGACTCCGGTGACGGAAGTGAGTTTAGCTTTTATCCTGTCTGTGGTTCTTCTTACAGCTGCTTTTCTTTTAACGTGAGACACGATGGGAGCTCGGACGGGGATCGCCTTGATTTTCCTCGCGGTTTTTGCATTTGTTGCCGCTGAGGACGGAGAGAGCAAAGAAAGCGTGATCGAACAGTTGGTTGTGGAGACGTTGGTGAGTTGGGGCAAGTTTTTTATGAATGACTGTTACTACAAGAGTCCACGTAGCGGCTCACTGCATACGTGCTTTTGACGCAAAAACATCTTAACGCAAACAATCACAATATTGCATCTGTTTGAATGCAGCAGCTATTCTTTGCATTTGCAGTCAGATTGTGCATTCTTTAATATTTCTCACTAATATTTGTTTTAGGTGATGCCGGAGACGTGCACAATCACATCCGAGATGGGAGACACGCTTCAAATCCACTACACGGTAATAAATACAGCGCATTGCGACATTAAAGCCTATTATGTTGTAAAACAAGGAACCCTCCATTGAAATCGCTTGTTATTATAACATAAAGCATGTCAAAATTGACTCTGGCGGGGTTATTTGCACATGAAGCCGTCCAGTGATGTGGCAGAGTCAAACTCACATCTGGACTCGCCATATCTGACAGAAAATACAGTTGTGGTGCATGTAACATGGAAAACGCCAACACGGTTAAAATGTTCCTGTTAGATCCAAACAGAGCAGAAGTTCGTAATGAAAACGCGTTCTTGTTTCGTAATGCCGTTATTTGACATAGTATTTCAGTTTAAGCGAAACCAAATGTTGTGGAGGAGGAGCAACACGTCAGCATTTGAGTCAGCGGAGCCGCGGCTGTTCGGACTCGAGGAAACGCGCGTCAGAGGCGTGTGCGCGCTCCCGCTGCTGTGCGCGAGCGACGATAATTGGGGAGAGCGAGTTTCTTTGGTTAATCTTTCCGTAAATAGATTAGTAAATACACAATTCTTTATCAAATATATTTTTGCACATACAGTTTGTGCCCATAGATTGTGACATACACAAAATACATGTACAAATACAAAATAATATATTTGAAACATATTAGAAACCTGTAACCATTGACCTCCATTCACTCCAAAATGATGTTTGCTGTTTGTTCAAACTACTTATTTAAATTAAGCTGAAACAACCTAATTGGTTAATGTTAAATCCACTTAAAAGGATAGAAATTAACAAGTTAACTTAACTCCTTCATGTTGTCCTAACACAAAATCTATAAGCATTTTTACAGTGTATATAGCAAAAACAAATACTATGGAAGTCAATGTTTACTGGTTTCCAACATTTTTCAAAATAACTTCTTTGTGTTCGACATAAAGAGAAACTTAAACAGGTTTGAGACAAGTGAATGACGACAGTGGAGTTAATATGTTGACAGAGATTTCAGTTTTGGGTGAACTAGCCCTTTAAATAAAACAAACACAATACAAACAATTAAACATTCATTAAATAAAAAAGAAAGTAAAATATTAACACTTTACAATATGGTTCCATTAGTTAATGTTGATGAAAATAAAGTTGTTTAAGTTTGGGTCGTTAACTCACAGTGCATTAACTAATGTTAAGCACAACTTTGGATTTTAATAATGCATTAGTAAATATTGAATTATAATTAATAAATGCTGTGCAAGTAAGCTGTAGAAGTACATTTTTAGTTCATGTTTGTGAATAAATTAACAAGCATTAATTAATGGAACAATGTCAAAATGTATGTAACAAATCATTTAGTTTAATGAAATAAAAAATAAGGACGGTACTGTGGCTCAGTGGTTAGCACTGTCGCCTCACCAAGAAGGTTGCTGGTTCGAGTCCCAGCTGGGTCAGTTGGCATTTCTATGGAGTTTGCATGTTCTCCCCGTGTTGGCGTGGGTTTCCTCTGGGTGCTCCAGTTTCCCCCACAGTCCAAAAACATGCGCTATAGGTGAATTGGATGAACTAAATTGGCCGTAGTGTATGAGTGTGTGTGTGTGTGTGAGAATGAGAGAGTGTATGGGTGTTTCCCAGTACTGGGTTGCAGCTGGAAGGGTATCATCTGAGTAAAACATATGCTGTAATAGTTGGCGGTTCATTCTGCTGTGGCGACCTCTGATAAATCAGATGCTAAGCCGAAGGAAAATGAATGACTAAATGAAGTAAAAAAAATAAGTCAATAAAATGTTAATAAACTTAATAAAAATAAGAAAAACTATATAAACATTTCAGTTGTTTTATTTGTAACAATCAAGGAAACATGCTTATTGAGAAATGTGCAGAATATTATATTACTGTGTAGTATTACTGTCTATTCTTGTGAGCTTTATATGCTGTTTCAGCAGGTTTTTTGGGGGAGCCTAGTAAAATAAAACCCATTCTGTCATAAACTTTAGTGTGTGTGTGTGTGTGTGTGTGTGTGTGTGTGTGTGTGTCTATAAAACATTTTACATACTCAAATATATCAAACTAATTATTTAAAATATTATTTGTCCATAAATTGTAATTAATAGTATGCATAAAACTATTACAGAAAACATTTGTAATAACAGAGTGACAACATCCCCCTTTTAATGTCTGCCTTATTCACTGTAAAATCAAATTTTGTGGTAATTAGTTGTTTTTAGGTTATCGATTTTCATCCTATAGTCCATCCTTGTCTTAATTTATGCTGATGTGGTTCTGTTATTACACCATGATTATACTAGTATGTCCAAAGCTTTTACAAGTGAATCCACAACTCCAGCTGTCACTGTTTATTAAATAGTATAGAGTCTATATCTACAGCTATTTACAAAGCTTGCTGCATCTTCACATAATGAATGCATCTTACCTGTAAAACCATTTTGCTGTTTTGTCCAGGGTCGATTAATGGACGGGAAGGTGATAGACACGTCTCTGTCTCGCGAGCCTCTGGTTGTAGAATTGGGCAAGAGATCCGTCATCACAGGTATGAGGCTCAACGTCTGCTGTGGAACCTAAAAACAACATAACAGAAACACATATTATCATAATTGGGTTATATACAGCTAGGTTATGTACAGTGGTATCCTGCAATTCTCAAGCTTTTTGTACCTCTTTTAACCCATAATTTCAATTCTGTTGGGGTCATTTTTTTAAAGGGGTCCTATTTTACTCATTTCTAAAAGGTGGATTCTGTTTTTCAGGTGTGCTAGAACATTTTCATGCTTGGTGGATTGAAAAACACATTATTGTTCACATAATTTACATTATTACAATACCTTTCTCCCCAGCCTGGCACTAACAGCTCGGTTTGATGAAGGCCCGCCTTCAGAAAAAACTAAATGTGTTGTGATTGGTTAGTTGTCCTATTGCATTGTGATTGGTGAACATCTTAGACGCAAGCTGCCTGCAAAAACTCACTTGAGGGTGGCGTATCAGCAGCTCCAGCTGGCGCGGTCCCCGAGAACTGCTGTGATCTGTGGGCATCCATGCTCTATTGCAAAAGTTAAGTTATACGCTCTTGCTCCAGTGGAGCTCTTTCTCCAGGAGCTTCCAAGAGAGGTGGGATGTTTTGGGTATTAGACATTTGACGACACATATGTTCAAGAAAAACAAAACATTTATGGTTTGTAAAAAGGATGTCTATGGAGATGTCAATGATAATCATTTTACACATAATCAGACAATGTGTAGGATGGCACAGTGGCTCAGTGGTTAGCACTGTCGCCTCACAGCAAGAAGGTCACTAGTTTGAGTTCTAGCTGCACCAGTTGGCGTTTTTGTGTGGAGTTTGCATGTTCTCCTCGTGTTGGGGTGGGTTTCCTCTGGGTGCTCCGGTTTCCCCCACAAGTCCAAAGACATGCGCTTTAAGTGAATTAGATTAACTAAATTGGCCGTAGTGTATGTGTGTGTGAATGTGAGAGTGTATGGGTGTTTCCCAGTACTGGGTTGTGGCTGGAAGGGCATCCCCTGCATAAAACATATGCCGGAATAGTTGGCGGTTCATTCCGCTGTGGCTACCCCTGATAAATAAGGGACTAAGCCGAAGGAAAATGAATGAATGACAATGTGTGTTATGCACAACAGACACACACTATTTGCTTTATTCCTCTCCCAGTAAAACAGACATTTAGTTTGATGTGTTTTGTGAGAAGTTGTTGTGTGTGTGTGTAGTAAATCCAGCAGCTCTAATCTCCCCTGCGGTTTAAACATGTTTAAACAATGAAATAAATGTTTTTACACCTATTTAGGAATCGAAATATCAAATATTACACAATATAATCAATATGATCTGAGAATATTGGTCAAGAGTATGCTCACCTTTACACGGACAGTCACTGCAGGACATATCACAGTCAAGACGTTATTGTTTTTCATTTGAACTTGAGATTTGCAACCTTTTAGATATTTTTATAACCAAACATACACTGCACACTAACACATTCAAAAAGTGAAAAAAGCGTATTATGACCCCTTTAAAACATAGTACACTTTTATATTGTTATTGTTAAAAACATAATGGTTTAGAATAGGCCACTTTCTGAGCCGTGTTGAACCCTTCACTGAAATACACTGAATAGGTTGCCAACTAGTCAGATTACTGTTCATTATAGTATGATATAGACTCAGTGTTTCTGATAATTCAGTGTAATTGCGCATTGATTGTAAGATGAAGTATACAATGGACTAAGTTCTGAGGTTTAGACACAATATTACATAATAAAGTGGCTCATTCCGTTCATTTTTGCAGATTGGCTTCAATATCAGATGATTTCATTGTACAGAAATCTATTATTTGTGAAAAGTTTTAGATTTTGTCTGTTCAATACATATTTTAACTTGAATAAACCATACAGAGGGCAGCACGGTGGCGCAGTGGGTAGCACAATTGCCTCACAGCAAGAAGGTCGCTGGTTCGAGCCTCGGCTGGGTCAGTTGGCGTTTCTGTGTGGAGTTTGCATGTTCTCCCCGTGTTTGCGTGGGTTTCCTCCGGGTGCTCCGGTTTCCCCCACAAGTCCAAAGACATACACTATAGGTGAATTGGGTAAGCTAAATTGTCCGTAGTGAATGAGTGTGAATGGGTATGTGTGGTTGTTTCCCAGTGATGGGTTGCAGCTGGAAGGGCATCCGCTGCTTAAAACATATGCTGGATAAGTTGGCGGTTCATTCCGCTGTGGCCGAAAAGAAAATGAATGAATGAATAAAACCATACAGATGTTATCATTTTATTCACAGTTGTAACTATAATGCAATTTCGAGAAAGATGGTTGTAATGACTAAGCACAGCTTTTTGAGTTGTGTTTTCTTTTCTGAAACCACATACCAATTATGTGCTGTTTCCACAGTTGCAAAAATCTTTAAACCTTTTTTTTTTTCTTGGCAGGCCTGGAGCAAGCCCTGGTCGGAGTTTGTGAAGGGTAAGTAGAAGTCAACAGCTGTTTTTTCTCTGTGGAATGTACAGTGTTGTCAGTGCGTGTAGGCAGAGGCGGTGAAAGTACAGCGAGTGAATAATATGTTGAAGACCACTCCAAGAAAAGGCCTTTTTAAGTCTGAATCACCCACCCGAAAGCCTTTTTCAGTCTTTTCTGTCTCTGATTTTTGCACAGACAAAAAATAAAGGCCATGATTCCGGCTCATCTAGCGTATGGAAAAAGAGGATACCCTCCAACCATTCCAGGTACCATATCAGCAAGCTTTAGTGAAAACCGCTTTAAACAGTGAACATAGTGTGTCACTATATAGTGTGTGTTTTGCATATGTCGAAAAAGACTGTAAACTAATTTGTCATCATTAAAAGTCAAGATTTGATGCAATGGATATAAATTAAAGGTGAAGTGTGTAAGATTCACACCTAGGGGTTAAACCTAGGGATAATTCCTCTCCCATACTCAAAATACTAGGGAGGGGTTTTTTTTCACCTGGATCGACTCAACACTTAAAAAATCAACACATAAACGCACTACATATAAATCTTAGCACCACATAGACAATAGAAACTTAACAACGACTTAAATCTGAGCCAAACAGGACATTTTAGCTTCATTAAAAAATGTAACACTTTAAGAATTATAAAATGTTATAAAAACATTTCTAAGCAATGACACTATATTTCATACATACCATATATTGACATACATTTCTGACTCTCAAGCATGTTCAGTCTACTTGATAAATGAATTACTCAGCTTCTCTTAATTGATTTATCCAGAACTGTTGAATTTATGTACCGTATTTAAACCAGTACATTATAAGTAAGTGTAATTAAATGACCTGAAAATAATAAAGTAATCCCTTACTTTAGTTTTCCTGTGGAAAAGTAATCTAATTACAGTAACTATTACTTGTAACACTGAATAGCTTTCCATAGGACATTGAACAGTTGTAACAACTCGCTGGTGGTAGACATGATGAGACGGGAACACGATATATAACAAAAGACGGATTTATTGACAAAACACTTACTGGATACAAACTGGATACAAAGGACACGCAGACGGAACAACGACGCTGAGACAATACAATACCGGACAACGAAGGACACAAACAGGAGGGTATAAATAGACAGGGGTGATGATTAACTAAGGGGACACAGGGGATGAACACAGGTGAAATAAATGAACACTGACGATGGCGGGAAAAGGACAAAGTGAGCACATGACAACAACAAAAGCACATGGACATGACAAAACACTGACAACAGTAAACATTTTGTCATCCCAACAACAAACAGAGCAGCTTCAGTATCAATTATTGGCAATATTCAATTATTACTGACAATAATAAAACATTGTAATGTGTTACTTACTGCTTCGGTGTAATTGTTTGTAAAATTGAGCAATTTCTGAGATTAAACTGCTTCTCCACCAACCTTTTTTTCCTTACCTGGTAAATGTGGAGAGTGGTGATTCTTTCAAAGCAGTTCTGAATCTTTCTTTCGTCCGTCTCTCCTTACAGGTGACAGTACGCTGGAGTTCGAGGTGGAGGTGATCTCTTTGTCCCAGCAGACGCCGTGGCAGAAGCTCATCAATGACATCTTGCCTCTTCTGTGCCTGGCGCTGGTTCCCACTTTACTGGGTTTAGTGGGTCTCTACCTCTACAACAAAGCACACGCACAACCTCAAGGCAAGAAGAAGAGCAAAGACAAGAAGAGCAAGAAGAAATGAGATCAAAGCCAAACAGAATAAACTATTTAAATAAAAAATTATTTTGGTGCTATTTTTCTTTTCTTGTGACATTTGTGAGATATTACGACATATAAAAACTGGCATGTATTGTGGACCCAGAAGAAGCATTACACTATATTTATTTTTTTAATTTTACCAAAAATAGGTGGAGGGTATGTATAATTCTGGCCTTTTTGTGAATTTATTCAGATGATTTTTTGCATAACCTCAAAACATTCTGCCTCTCACATCTTTGATTACCTGTTACAGTTCAATACATACTATCCTTTAAAAGTTTGAGGACAATAAGAGATATTCATATTTGTTTTACATAAGTCACTTCAGCTCATCAAGGCTGCATTTATTTGATTAACAAGAGTGAAAACATTGTCATTTATTCCTGTGGTGCAAAAAAAATAATAAATTGCATGACTTACGTGATGTCAAATTATCCTGATATTATGGTATCATGATTGGTGGCTTGAGAGATTTATTTTTAATATTAAATATAGTGCTAGGTAAATATTTTTAGTGGAAATCAATGCATTCTTTGTTCATCTAAAGAAAGATTATTTGATTTGAATGTATAATAAATAAATATCATATTTTTAACAACAGTTTTTCAGGGGAGTCACGGTGCCGAAGTGGGTAGCACAAATGCCTCACAGCAAGAAGGTTGCTGGTTCGAGCTTCGACTGGGTCAGTTGGCATTTCTGAGTTTGCATGTTCTCTCCGTGTTGGCATGGATTTCCTCCGGGTGCTGTGGTTTCCCCCACAAGTGCAAAGACATGCGGTATAGGTGAATTGGGTAAGCTAAATTGTCCATAGTGAATGAGTGTGTGTGGATGTTTCCCAGTGATGGATTGCAGCTGGAAGGGCATCCGCTGCGTAAAACATATGCTGGATAAGTTGGCGGTTCATTCCGCTGTGGCGACCCCAGATTAATAAAGGGACTAAGCCGAAAAGAAAATGAATGAATGAACAGTTTTTCAGTTTTGATCAATTTAATGCTTAATAGCTGAATTAAGCATTTCGCAATGAAATGCCATTTCAGTCTCTCTGAACAAGTAAATAGCCTACATCGCATCATACTCGGCAAATTAATGAAGATATAAATGTTCACTACTAAGGCAATACACTTCGCTTTAGATTGAAAGATTACAAAGACTAAGATAATCGTCAGTAATTCAGGTGAAAGGACTTCAGTCATGAAAATAAGAAAGCTCAGCACTCACCGACAAACAGGTTCTTCGGACTGTATTTTCATCAGCAGCAGATGAGAGCGGTTAAAGGTCAATAGTTAAGAGTTCTTCAAGAGTCAGCAAATCTTTATCATATCATCTTTAGCAGTTTGGAAAGACACTACACTGTAAAAACTGTTACTTAGATTAAACTCAAAAAAATTAAGGCAACATTTTCCAACTACTTTTTGTAAGTTTAGCGAACTTCTTGTTTTTTTGATTTGGTAAAAATCAATATTATTAATTTTACTCTATGCTAAAAAATTAAGTTGAGTCTACAATATAAAGCAAAACATTTGAGTTTAACCATTGTGACAAAGATCAGTATATTGACCAAATAATACTTAATTAAAATAAGTAATATTTAAAATAAATAAATTACTTTTTAATTTCAGTTAAATAATTTTTTCTATTACTCTTAATTTAGACAAATTTTTTCTTCAATCCAATTGAAATAATTAGTTAGCATTGCCATAACTTTACTTAAGAAGAAAAGAGAGGTATTCATTTCCATTGTTTATTACTCCATAACAGTTGCCATATACAAACAACTGGGTGCAATAAGTTTCTATAATTAATTTTAATGTTGTAAACATTTTAACATTAAAAATTACAGAAACTTCTAACCTCATCTTTAAGTGCAGCATAGAACACCTTTAAAGTGCAAAATGTCTTAACACTGACACTAAAATACAGTGACTCTTGACCTGAGCAATTTACATAAACGAACTGACTTTAGTGCACTACAGTATATCTTCGCATGTACTAATACTTATTAAACTAATACAAGAACATGTTTGAAGTACAGTCAGTGCTATATTCCAATAAAACATTTGACATTAAAATAAAATAAAGGGCCTCTGACCTCAGCATTTGACATAACAAAACAAACTTCAGCACATCAAGTGCCCAAAAGCTGCAGACTTATCCAGGAACTGAAGAAGTGTGTTCTTGACTACCACGTTGCTCTAAGTTAAACTGCCCATCAAACAAGAGTGACAGAAACAGAACCTCTGAGCTGCAGCCAATTAACAATTAAACA
>CAIGQW010055671.1:1840433-1873515 GCA_903798125.1 Danio choprae | reverse complement strand
TTTGTTCATTCGGTCATTCATTCATACCTTCAATCATTTATTCATTCATTCATTCATTCGTTCGTTTATTCATTCGTTCGTTCGTTTGTTCATTCGGTCATTCATTCATACATTCAATCATTTATTCATTCATTCATTCGTTCGTTCGTTTATTCAATTGTTCGTTCATTTGTTCATTCGGTCATTCATTCATACATTCAATCATTTATTCATTCGTTTATTCATTCGTTCGTTCATTTGTTCATTCGGTCATTCATTCATACATTCAATCATTTATTCATTCATTCGTTCGTTTATTCATTCATTCGTTCATTTGTTCATTCGGTCATTCATTCATACATTCAATCATTTATTCGTTCATTCATTCATTTGTTCATTCATGCACTCATTCATGCTTTCATTCATTCAATGCACTATTTATTCCAAATGTAAAGATTTAATGTTTAACATCAGATCCTTTTATTTGACTTTCTATCATTTCCAAATGATCTGCTTCCTTTGCCACTTTATAGGGTAGTTCAATGCCAATCAGCTCCATAAAAATACTGCTTTAGATCATTTGCGTGTGTGTGTGTGTGTGTGTGTATGTAATAAGCATACCTTTGCTACGATCTCCTGCAGTTTTTTGGTAGCGTCGTTGCTTTGAACGGTCAGTTTAGTGATGTGTTTTTTCCGGATGGCTTGCTCCGCATTGAGCTGGACTCTGAAGTGTTGAACTTTCTGTACGAGTTCATCACGTTCAGAATGAAGCTGCTCTGCTGTTTTATCAATCTGACCAGAGCTCAGCTGACCACGGAAAGCAGAGATGGAATCCTTTAAAAAAATAATTATAATAATTTCACAATATACAGTTGAAGTCTGAATTATTAGCCCTTCTGAATTATTAGCCGCCTTGTATATTTTTCCCCCAATTTCTGTTTAACGGAAATAATATTTTTTCAACACATTTCTAAACATAATAGTTTTAATAACTCATTTCTAATAACTGATTTCTTTTATCTTTGCCATGATGACACTACATAATATTTTACAAGATATTTTTCAAGATACTAGTATTCAGCTTAAAGTGACATTTAAAGGCTTAACTGGGTTAATCAGGCAAGTTAGGGTAATTAGGCAAATCATTGTATAACGATGGTTTGTTCTGTAGACAGTCGAAAAACAAGTAAAATTGTATAAAAATCTAATAATTTGACCTTAAAATGTTTTTTTTAATTTAAAAACTGCTTTTATTCTAGCCGAAATAAAACAAATAAGACTTTCTCCATAAGAAAAAATATTATAGAAAATACTTTGATAAATTTCTTGCTCTGTTAAACGTCATTTGAGAAATATTTTTTAAAAAGAAGGAAAAAATAAATAAAAATCTAATAATTAATAATAATTTTGCTAACAATTTTGACTTAAATTTTGTTATTTTGTACAATAACATCATTAAAACTAATAAATCACACAAGTGGAAGAACAAGAGGAGAGTTTTGTCTAACCTGCAGCTTCTGAATGTGTTTTCTAAGCGAGTCGATTTCTTTGGCACTTTGCATATCCTTGTTCATCAGATCATCGGTCGTGATGATTTTGTCTCTGGTAGACTCATTGTAGTGGTTTAAAACCTGCTGCTGGTCCCGCCACAGTTTCTCCACAACCCCATCCATCTGCTCTTTCACCGCTTGCTTATCATCATAGTTCTGCAGAAACAAAACCCACACCATGTCACTAGAATAAAACCAACATTATGTGGCTTATTAATGGAATAACCATTTATGCCTTTTTTACAACATGTAAAATAACTCTCTGATGTCTCTAGAGTGTGTATGTAAAGTCATTCATTCATTTTCTTTTCGGCTTAGTCCCTTTATTAATCTGGGGTCACCACAGCGGAATGAACCGCCAACTTATCCAGCATATGTTTTACGCAGCGGATGCCCTTCCAGCTGCAACCCATCACTGGGAAACATCCATACACTCATTCACACACATACATTATGGACAATTTAGCTTACCCAATTTACCTGTACCGCATGTCTTTGGACTTGTGGGGGAAACCGAAGCACCCGGAGGAAACCCACGCCAACACAGGGAGAACATGCAAACTCCACACAGAAATGCCAACTGACCCAGCCGAGGCTTGAACCAGCGACCTTCTTGCTGTAAGGCGATCGTGCTACCCACTGTGCCACCGTGAGGCCCGTGTATGTGAAGTTTCAGCTCAAAATACCACACAAATAATGTTTTATAACTCTTTGAAACTGCCCCTTTTAGGCTTTGATCAAAAATTGTGCCGTTTTGGTGACTGCCGCTTTAAATTCAAATGCGATTTTGTTCCCAGTGTTCCCTTCAAAAGAGGGTGGAGCTACAAACGCCTGTGTCACTATAGCGGCAGATTCAAAACTCTAACGGCGGACAGCTGCTTCTCACTCAGGGCTGTTAATGCTAAAGATGGAGTTATTGCCCCTAATGGGTGGGGTCTTTCCCTTTCAATGTGTACCCGTACCCGTTTTTTTATTTGATTGCGAGTGCTCTGATAATCACGTCTCGCCTCTCCATCAAGATCACTGTAGTGCTTTTCCATGGAAAACATCACATTGTCCAAATCCACACATTCCTGCTGGTGCTGGGAGATAATCTGCTCCCTGAAACATAACAGAATCAAAGTATTTCGTGCTAAATTGGCTCATTTCTTTCAGAATAACAGGTGGTTTATTTGTTGTGACTAAAACGCAGATTCTGCCATCATCTACTCTCCCAAGTTTCTTTCTTTTGTTGAACACAAGGGGAGATATTCTGAAGAATGCTGGAGAAAACAGCCGTTGATTTCAATAGTATTTTTTGTTTCTACTATGGATGTCAATGGCTATTTTTTTCCCAACATTCTTCATATGGTTTTGTGTTCAACAAAAGAAAGAAAATCATAACAGTTTAACACGACTTGAGTGAGGGTAAATGGTGAGGAAATGTTCCTTTTTTAATGAGTACACATAAAATTATTATTTTTGCTGCTTGTTCAAAACAACAAAACTGACAACTTAATTGTTTCACTTTCAATTCACTTAAATATGTAAAAACCTGCAAATAAGATAACTTAATTTTTGTTGAGACAACATGAAATTGTGTGGAACCCAGCCTTTTCCATTCATTCATTCATTTTCCTTCGGCTTAGTCCCTTATTTATCAGGGGTCGCCACAGCGAAATGAACCGCCAACTATTCCAGCATATGTTTTGCACAGCGGATGCCCTTCCAGCCACAACCCAGTACTGGGAATCACCCATACACTCTCGCATTCACACACGCACTCATACACTACGACCAATTTCTGTTTACCCAATTCACCTATTGCGCATGTCTTTGGACTGTGGGGGAAACCGGAATTGTTTTTTTTACATGTGTTTTTTTTTTACTTTAAATGATTTTAAAAAATGTAAAGACACATTATCAGTAGCTTTTAAAATATAAATCCAAACCTAAAAATACCAAATCCAAAGAACCGATAATAACTTTGAAGTGATCTCTTAGAGATAGGGATACTAAGGGATAGTTAACCCAAAAATGAAAATGTACTCACTATTTACTTGCCATGAAGTAATTCCAACCTTTATGGGTTTTTTTTTCTTGTTAACAAAAAAGATCATATTTTGAAAAAGCTGAAAACCTGTAACCATTGACATCCACAGAAGGAAAAACAAATAAAATGAATGTCAATATTTACAGGTTTCCATCATTGTTTTCTAAATAGCTTCTTTTGTGTTTGACAATAAAGGTTTGAAACACATGAAGGGACAGTAAATAACTACTGAATTTTTATTTTTGGGAGAACCATCCTTTTAATATCTTTTAAATTTTTAAGTAGGTGGCACGGTGGCTCAGTGGTTAGCACTGTCGCCTTACAGCAAGAAGGTCGCTGGTTTGAGTCCCGGCTGGGCCAGTTGGCATTTCAGTATGGAGTTTGCATGTTCTCCCTGTGTTGGCTTGGGTTTCCTCTGGGTGCTTCGAATGCGCTATAGGTGAATTGGATGAACTAAATTGGCCATAGTGTATGAGTGTGTGTGTGAATACAAGAGTGCATGGGTGTTTTCTAGTAGTGGGTTGCGGCTGGAAGGGCATCCGCTGTGTAAAACATATGCCGGAATAGTTGGCTGCTCATTCTACTGTGGCGACTCATGATAAATAAGGGACTAAGCTAAAGGAAAATGAATAAAGGAACGAGTTTTGAAGTATTTTGGGAACATGAAACAGTTTATGTGTGTATGTGTGTATACCTCTCAGTATTATACTCTAAGCTAAGTTCTTCTAGACTGCTCTTGAAGTTGAACTCTAGTTGTGCCAGTCGACTCTTATGAATCTCTAACAGGCAGTCCACGTTGTGCAGATGTGAACTGCGCATCAGCTCCGACTGTAGCTCCCTCTCAGACAAATCAACCACCAAACTCTGGAAAACATACACACACACACACACACACACACACACACACACACACACACACATGCACATGCACACACACACACACACACACACACACACACACACACACACACACACACACACAATTCCTATATTATATTATATATCAGACTTGTATAGTTTATAATATATGCATCTGAGGTTTGCAAATAAAGTGGTCACCCTAATGATGTTATCTTTGTAGTCCAGGACTCTCTCAAAGGTCTGCGAGAGCACTGACATGTCATTGCGCAGCTCTGCTATCTTTGTCTGCGTCAAAACAGCTCGCCATTGCTGACGCAGCTTGTGGAGATTCAATACAGTGTTCTTCTCTTCTTTCTGCAGTTTATCCTATAACAAACAAGTGTGGAAAACCATTGCCTGATAAGCCTTAAACAGCCTGTGTTAATTAGTGCTAAATAGATATTTGAAAAACTCAACTGTCCTGATGTTTATGCAGTACATCAAAAATGTAAACACACACACAAACATATGGGACATAATGGGGTTTTTAAGCATCAAAACTATAAAACTGTAGTAGAGCTTTAATCTTTTTTTATCTGTACATTAGAATGTGTTTTTATATACAAAAATTATGTATATCACTCAACTTTAATTAGAAAATTAATTAAATTAACCTTAAATTTACAAATTTGTTACCAATTAAGGATAAATGACAAAAAAGGTTAAAAGGATAAAAGGAAAAAAGGATAAAAGGAAAAAAAAAGGTTTTGAAATAAATTGAAATGTAAAAAAACAAACATTTAGTAAATTTGTTTTGCATAATATATTGTCATAATATATATAATATTTTTCTTACCATATTATAATATTATTTAGTAATTTAATTACAAGCAAGAAGAAAAAAATTATCAAACCACTGTAGGTTTATCGGCCAAAGATGAAACATCCCAATTTTTGTGTCCGTATCAAATTACATTTACAAAACTGATCTTATATACAAGCATGCAAGTAATCTTTCATATATATATATTCGTGAAAATAAATATGGGTTAAATCATTTAACATAGATCATAAATCATAACTAGATTTACAGAAGACATCTACTAAAATGTCATTAAGGGTGACAATACTTTAAATACTAAAAACATGTTCTCAGGCAAATTTAGCACAAACTTTTTAGACATAATAATAGACGATAATTTTATGGTCACAGTGCAGTCATAAAACAGTAATTATTGTCTTTTTTTTATTTTGCCACTGTCCTTTACCACTAGGTTTTATCCCATTTATCTCATATGTTTTTAATCATTTAAAATACAATTACATTTTAATCACAAATTCTTTTATATACAGTGCTCAGCATATATGAGTACACCCCCCACAAATCTCTCAAATTTATTTGATAAGGACACAAGAATAGGTATGTTTAATCTTTGGCCAATAAACCTATAGATTTTCTTTATTAAATATATAAATAATATTATAATACATATAGTAAGAAGGCCTCACAGTGGCGCAGTGGGTAGCACGTTCGCCTCACAGCAAGAAGTCGCTGGTTCGAGCCTCGGCTGGGTCAGTTGGCGTTTCTGTGTGGAGTTTGCATGTTCTCCCTGTGTTGGCGTGGGTTTCCTCCGGGTGCTCCGGTTTCCCCCACAAGTCCAAAGACATGCAGTACAGATGAATTGGGTAAGCTAAATTGTCCGTAGTGTATGAGTGTGAATGGGTGTGTATGGATGTTTCCCAGAGATGGGTTGCAGCTGGAAGGGCATCCGCTGCGTAAAACATATGCTGGATAAGTTGGCGGTTCATTCCGCTGTGGCGACCCCAGATTAATAAAGGGACTAAGCCGAAATGAAAATGAATGAATATAGTAAGAAACAAAATTATGAATAAAACAATTATACGCAAATAATGCAAATATATATAATGCAAAACATTATTCATTCATTTTTTCATTTACATTTATTTCAAAACCTCTCATTTATCTTTAATTAATAACTAATTTATTAATTTAAGGTTACACTCTAAAGAATGCTGGGATGTTGAAACTCAACGTTGCATCAAATATGGACAAACCCAACTGTTGGGTTAAAAAGTGTCATTTAAATTTCATTGAAATTTACCCAACATTGGGTTTGTCCGTATTTGACTCAATGTTGGGTTACAAAACCCCCAGGATTTTAAGAGTGTAGGATTATGGCTTGATTTATCATTACATCATGTAATTATGCATAATTTACTATTTTCCTAAAGTAAGTACATGTAACCTGTGTAACAAGAACATTGTTAAATAATGTGTTCCCATAATAAATTAAAAACGTGCCAACTTAAACCCTGACTTGTACATATTATTCAAATCTGCTTGAAAATGATGTGTATTGTACAAAGCACTACATAACCTTTCACTTGACAATTTCTAAATCTATAACATTTACTTTTCCTCATCTGTTGGATGTGGTTTGTCAGCTACTCAAACACACTGATTATCACACACCTTGAGGAAGTGTGTAAGCATGTCTTCTTTTCTCTTGGCTACTTCCTCCTCAGCTTGAGCCTTTTGCTGCATGTACAAGAGTCTCTCCTCCTCCGTCAACCCGGCCAGTTTTCCACCGCCTTTCTTCCCTGCTTTTTTAGGCATGTTTGCAGAATTTCAGAGATTTCAGAATTCCTAAAAAGACAAAATGCATTGTGTTACTACACAAAATCAGTTTTTGTACAGAAATCAACAATTTCATCAACAGGATTATAATGATTATCATCCAGGATAGATGACTGATTCCAGAGCCAATAGAGAATACAAGAAAAAAGCAATTTCCCTCACAAAGCTGAGAAATAAATCAAAATTGAGACATTCCTTCATTTTCCTTCGGCTTAGTCCCTTTGTTTATCAGGGGTGAACTTGAACTGCCGAATTGAGACATATACTGTCAAAATATCAAGATACAAACTAACAGTTCTGAAAAAAAATCACAATTGAAATATTTATATTTGGATTACAAGAAAAATCTGAATTTGTCTTAAAATTTAAAGTTTACATACTGCAACGTTTTTTGTTGTGGCTCCAAACATACAGAGAAATAAAGAAAGAAGCTTTTACCAGCTTTAAACAACTGTAACGTTATTATTATTAACTGTAACGTTATATACATTCAGTCTAAAATACTAACGTTAATCTGTTATTAAAGCTATTTACTGTAAAACACTCTGTTTTGATGGAGATTTTCGCTAAACATTTCCGTTCGTTAAGCTGCAAAGATGCAAAAACATGTCAAATTGTAATCTTTAAGTACACTAACGTACTGGTTTGTTAAAATAAAACAGTTTGAGGGCTGAAAGGGACTAATCCGAAAAGAAAATGAATGAGTTTGAGGGCTGCTATCATTATTTAGCATCACCTTACCGCTGATGTGTCCTCTGCTCTGGCGTGTTTCTGTTGACCGTTTCTTAGTAACCACTGCTGACTGCACTACCACTTGTTTCCGGTAGGGCACGTACCTCACAGGCCTTTTTATTTGAAGATTCTTTCTCTTTATTAAAAGCTAATGACATATAAAATGATACATATAGGGTATACATAATGGCATTAATACATTTCAACTATCAAAATGAACCAAGGCACAAAATGCAAAACATAAAACTGGTAAAACTGGTTGTGAGCAGCAGAGGGAGCTGTAGCTTTAATTTTGCGCATGTTATTAACGACAGACTGTATGATTTAGCGGTTAACACTATTATTATTCTTGGGAAGTTATTATTATTTTTTTTTTACATAAGAACAGATTCTTAACAATGCCTCCAAAATTTGATGTGTTTCACAAGGAACTATGTCTCTATTTTCTATCGCTTAAACCAGGGGTCACCAATCTTGGTCCTGGAGGGCCGGTGTCCCTGCAGGGTTTTGCTCCAACTTGCCTCAACACACCTGCCTGGGTGTTTCAAGAATACCTAGTAAGACCTTCATTAGCTTGTTCAGGTGTTATTGATTAGGGTTGGCGCTAAAATCTGCAGGACACCGGCCCTCCAGGAACAAGTTTGGTGACCCCTGGCTTAAACAAAGGAAGAAAAATAATGCTTGAATTTTCTGTGACTTAATACAGCCCCTTGAACTTGCTGAAAACCCCTCTTTCTTTCTTTCTTTTCTTTTTCTTTCTTTCTTTCTTTCTTGATGCTTGTCTGTTGGCTGATTAAGGAAGGTTGTATTATGTACCAGGCCATCTATAGTTGTATTGTTTACTTTGTTCAATAAAGTTGTTTACAAAAAGAAACTTTTATAATTGTTGTATGTATTTGATAGTTATTAATAGTATTGTATAATTAACAAATACACAGACACAAAAAAAAAAAATTAACGATACACTATTACATTCTGAAGAGCACATAGAGTGAACATTCATAAACTGTTGTATTTTTGTCTTATCTGAGAGATGTTTTGGGAAAAATGAAGGTTGTTATTGGGGTGTTTCTGTATTTTCAACATATTTCTTAACATTCAACACATTTCTTCTAATAACTGATTTCTTTTATCTTTGCCATGATGACAGTACATGATATTTTACTAGATATTTTTCAAGATACTAGTATTCAGCTTAAAGTGACATTTAAAAGCTTTACTAGGTTAATTGGGTAAGTCATTGTATAACAGTGGTTTGTTCTGTAGACAATGGGAAAAAATATAGCTTAAGAGGGCTAATAATATTTACATTAAAATGTTTTTTAAAAAATTAAAAACTGCTTATATTGTAGCCGAAATAAAACAAATAAGACTTTCTTCAGAAGAATAAATATTATAGGAAATACTGAGAAAAATTCCTTACTCTGTTAAACATCATTTGGGAAATATTTTGAAAATGAAAATTCATAGGAGGGCTAATAAATTGGACTTCAACTATATATATATATATATATATATATATATATATATATATATATGAGTGTGAATGGGTGTGTATGGATGTTTCCCAGTGATGGGTTGCAGCTGGAAGAGCATCCGCTGCGTAAAACATATGCTGGATAAGTTGGTGGTTCATTCCGCTGTGGCAACCCCAGATTAATAAAGGGACTAAACTGAAATGAAAATGAATAAATGAATGAATAAATATATATATAGGCCGACCTGGTGGCACAGTGGGTAGCACAATCGCCTCACAGTAAGAAGGTCGCTGGTTCGAACCCCGTCTGGGTCAGTTGCCATTTCTGTGTGGAGTTTGCATGTTCTCCCCGTGTTCGTGTGGGTTTCCTCCGGGTGCTCCAGTTTCCCCCACAAGTCCAAAGACATGCGGTATAGATGAATTGGGTAAGCTAAATTGGCCATAGTGTATGAGTGTGAATGAGGCTGGAAGGGCATCTGCTGCGTATGCTGGATAAGTTAGCGGTTCATTCCGCTGTGGCGACCCCAGATTAATAAAGGGAATAAGCTGAAAAATAAATGACTGAATGAATGAATATATATAAATTACTATTAATATATAAAAATAAAATTCATTCATTCATTTTCATTTCGGCTTAGTCCCTTTATTAATCTGGGGTCGCCACAGCGGAATGAACCGCCATAAAAATAAAATGAAAATTATAAAAAACAATAGTAAATAATCCAATTCTATAATCTTATAAGCACTTATTCTTAATTATTAATGTTTTACAGCAACACAAAAAGTTTATGTAATTAAACATAATCTTTTATCTATAGTAAAAACATAAAAAGCAGTTGCATCCTTAATCATTCTGTTATTAATGATTTGTTATCTTTATACTTATATAAAACACAAGCTGTAGATAAATTACCCATGATCTTTGTAACCTGTTGTCATCGCTGATTATAGACAGACAATATACCACTAGTTTTATGTGTTTTTCAATTGACTGACATGCAAATGATGTTGTAAGATTAATTTGCATTGCTTCACTTATATAAGTCAATAATATGAGGGTGTGCTAAAAGTATTTATTAACCTAAACAGGTCACTGTTATAAATGTGTGCTTATGGGATTAGTATTATTTTGGCAAAAATGTCAGCACTGTGACATTTGTACGTTGTACACATGTACATATGATGGAGACAGAATGTAAATGAATTCTGATCTATTAGATTTATTTTTTAGAGACTTATAGTGAAAGAGCATTTACTTATATGCAATTAAATGTATTATTACTACTTAATACACTGTAAAAAATGCAGGGTTCCACACAATTGATTCATGTTTTCATTCATTCATTCATTCATTTTCTTTTCGGCTTAGTTCCTTTATTAATCTGGGGTCGCCACAGCGGAATGAACCGCCAACTTATCCAGCATATGTTTTACGCAGCAGATGCCCTTCCAGCTACAACCCATCACTGGGAAACACCCATACACTTCCATTCACACACATACACTACGGACAATTTAGATTACCCAATTCACTTATACTGCATGTCTTTGGACTGTGGGGGAAACCGGAGCACCCGGAGGAAACCCACGCGAACACAGGGAGAACATGCAAACTCCACACAGAAATACCAACTGACCCAGCCGAGGCTCGAACCAGCAACCTTCTTGCTGTGAGGCGAGAGCGCTACTCACTGCGCCACTGTGCTGCCCTGATTCATGTTTTCCCAACAAAAATTTCTTAAGTTAACGTAACAAATTTAAGCGGATTGAATATAAAACTATTAAGTTGTCCCAATAAAATCTCAAGAATTGTGTTGTTTCAGCTCATTTTAAATAAGTAGTTTGATTAAGTAGCAACATATTTCTTTTTAAGTGCATATTGAATTGAATCTTCATTGTGTCTTGAATTTAACCAACAATAGGATTAGTGGTGCAAGTTAACTAATCACGTGATACTGAAAAGACACTTCCCATCAGGAGCTTGTTCACCTTTATTGTGTGTTTTTCAGGTCTTTTTCTTCGCTCGCCTCTTAGTTTCCCGAACGTTGACTTTTTGTTTCTCATCATTACTCTTAGTTAAGAGACCAATGACCTGTTTAAGCTCTTGATTCAGCTGATGTTAGTCTACATCACTGACTCTGGATCTGATGACTGTCCTCTAAACAGATTGTTTTCCACTTCTGTAATTCTGACACTTGCTGTCTATTGTTCTAAAGAATATCGTATTGCAGATTTATCCGGTCTCGTCTTCAATATAGGTTTCTCAGAAGAACATATCATTTTGACGACAATAGATTTTTGAATATGGTTCCTTCTGTAATTTTCATAAACGTTTAATTATTGTTAGTTAAATCCACAAACATTATATTTGTAATGTGATAACAAAAAGGAGAAATGGGCATATCAAAACATTAGCTCATACAATGTGTTTGACCTTATTGTAAATAAATATAATTTTAGATTTACAAACCTGTTACTTAACTGTAAGTTATAGCTAACCAGGGTAATATATATATATATATATATATATATATATATATATATATATATATATATATATATATCTGAACACTGAAAGATGATAATGTATGAAATTATGAGAATTTAAATAGTTTGTAATTGTAAAACTAAGTATAATTTACTTCATATGTAGAAAACAGACATTTGTGCACAGCAAATATTGCAAAAATGACATATATTAAAATATCAAATATGATTAAAAGTGTAGGCATAGCCATTTTTAAATAAAACGTTTGTTGTAACTGTTATCCGATGTAGTGGAGTGTTTTATGTTGTTAAACTAAAGTTTGTAGCATAAAGAGTATAAGTTATATGTTTATGTATTTAATAACTCTACAATATGGTAGCCTATATTAACATCGTTCAATGGTAAATACAGTTAGCATGTAAACAACAGCCACCAAAATGTCCATATAATTGAATACAACGCAAAACACATTAAAGATTAAAACGCTTTCCACAAATATTTTACAAATTTATTTCTTTACAAATGCAAAACTTTAAACAAGTGCACGTGACCTTGTACCATATGAACAGCGTGGCCCTTTAAACTCCACTCATATAGTTGCAGCATATGCCAGGTAAGGTTCATGCTGAGCTTTGGTCATTCCTGGTAAAAGTACATATGATGAAGGAACGGCAGGTCCAGAGCCCGGCCAGCCCAGGCAGTTATAGGGCAGCATGTGGCCCGGACTCCCCGCAGACGGGTGAGCGTGAGGCGCACCGGCCAGAACCCCCATCCCGGGAAACGCGGGGAGTCCGCCAGGATACCCGAGCACGGAATAATGCGGGAAAGGTGCAGGAGGTAATTCCGACATTTTAGAGTTCAGGTCGAGAAAAGGGTAGGGGTTGGCGGACAGGTGGTGACTGAAAAACACCCGAGTAGCAGCGGCGGCGACAGACGTTTTTTCCGCGCTCAGAGAGTCCGAGAGCGCGTCCCCGGACAGGCGCGCGCTCTTCAGCGGGTCACCCTCACCCAGATTATATGTGACATTAAAATGATACCTGTCTTTTTTGATCAAGTTTTTGGGCTTTCGTCGCGGTCTGTATTTGTAATCCGGGTGCTCCTTCATGTGGACGGCTCGGAGTCGTTTGGCCTCGTCAATAAAAGGTCTTTTCTCAGAGTCTGACAGGAGTTTCCATTCGCCTCCGAGGCGCTTGCTGATCTCCGAGTTGTGCATCTTCGGGTTGTCCAGAGCCATTTTCCGCCTCTGAGCTCTCGACCACACCATGAAAGCGTTCATGGGACGCTTAACGTGGTCCATGGGCTTTGCCATTTCTTGACACTTTACTCTGGTGCTCCTTTTCCAGTTCAGTCCAACAGTTCCTTTGACGCCCTGTTCAGTCAGACCTGGCCCTGTTACCTTTGTAACATGGCACCCAAATCTGAGCCTGCGTCTAGAAATAAGTTTTACTGTAAGTGTCTTACTGAAATGTCATCAGACAGAGGTCTCTTCAAGGCAGTCCCGATAGCTGGAGTTGTCATCCATGCACGCGCGGTGTGTTCGAGAGTTTGTGAAGTGACCTGGCTTTAAACGCTCATCACTGCTCAGATTAGTGCCGCCTGCGCTCGAGTTTTGAATCAAGTGGGCGTGTCACTTCTGCACGAGATTTATGACGTCACCGAGGGTGTGTCCTGTAAAATTTAAATACACATGGTCTGCACCGTTGAGGCAGGTTTGCACGCGTGTAGTTTGAAGACAATATTACCTTTTTTTTCCTGCTAATTAATTTAATGTATAATCATATTGTTACATATGTCATTACAATTTGACCAAAAGTCTATAATTATTAGGATAGTTTACAGGTTTTAAAATGGTAATACGAAAACTAAGAAATACCACAACTGAATATTTTAATAGCTTATTCATTCATTCATTCATTTTCATTTCGGCTTAGTCCCTTTATTAATCTGGGGTCGCCACAGCGGAATGAACCGCCAACTTATCCAGCATATGTTTTACGCAGCGGATGCCCTTCCAGCTGCAACCCATCCCTGGGAAACATCCATACACACCCATTCACACTCATACACTACGGACAATTTAGCTTATCCAATTCACCTATTCCGCATGTCTTTGGACTTGTGGGGGAAACCGGAGCACCCGGAGGAAACCCACGCCAACACGGGGAGAACATGCAAACTCCACACAGAAACGCCAACTGACCCAGCCGAGGCTCGAACCAGCGACTTCTTGCTGTGAGGCGAACGTGCTACCCACTGCGCCACTGTGAGGCCCTTAATAGCTTATTTAAAGCATAAGAAATATGTATATAATGTATATTTACAGTAATTATTATATTTTAACTTCTTTAAACCTATTTACTCAACTAGCAACATTCTAGTGGAACAAAGTACCACGTTTAAAATTAGATTTTGTATTATAATGTTAAAGCTGGGCAGCACGGTGGCGCAGTGGGTAGCACAATCGCCTCACAGCAAGAAGGTCGCTGGTTCGAGCCTCGGCTGGGTCAGTTGGCGTTTCTGTGTGGAGTCTGCATGTTCTCCCCGTGTTCGCGTTGGTTTCCTCTGGGTGCTCCGGTTTCCCACACAGTCCAAAGACATGCGGTACAGGTGAATTGGGTAAGCTAAATTGTCCATAGTGTATGTGTGTGACTGAGTGTGTGTGGATGTTTCCCAGTGATGGGTTGCAGCTGGAAGGGCATCCGCTGTGTAAAACATATGCTGGATAAGTTGGCGGTTCATTCTGCTGTGGCGACCCCAGATTAATAAAGGGACTAAGGCGAAAAGAAAATGAATGAATGAATGAATGAATGTTAAGGCTGGACTGAAAAAGTGACTTTTTTTGTTTCGCATTTCAACTATTCTTTTTTCAGTTACAATATTTTATTTCTTCAAAGATGACTGATGGAATTTGTGTTAGGATACATTTGATCATGATTTATGATAACACATATTAGTGTCATTCTGTGCAACAATATTTAATGTAACAAAACATCTTATCAGGCTTATATACTGCAGAAGAATCATATATTAAAATAATTAATTGTCCTTTTAAATCTTTTTACTTTGGCACTATGCTTCAAACCTATTTGTCAAAAAGATTCTAACCATTTAAAATATATCTAAAAACATTGTATGCTCATTTATTCTTTTACGTATTGTAATATAATTGTAAAATATATTTTCAACATCAAACTTCAGTTGCATTGCATTACTTAATATGTGCATAAAATCACTCTTGACGGGGACACCAAAATGTCTCTTACCCACACAAGTATTCTGTAATATAAAAGTTGGCACATTTGTTTTGGCAACTAGACAGCTACCACTACATTTCACACCCATACAGGTTTATTTAACATTGTATCCACAACCGCAGGTCGTATGTGTTTCTCTGTCACTATGTGATTATAATGCATTCTGTTCAATATTAGATGACTGCTGGAAAAAGAAAGTGCTTATTATTAAGACAAGCAAGTGGAAATTCTATCGCTCCTTTGTTTCTCTGATGTCTTTCTTTGAATGCGCGTAAATCTCTTTGATCTTCCCGTAATATACTATTTGCAAATACGTCATATTTGCCCCACATATATATATATATATGTTTTATGTATACTACTTATATGTTGCTGTAATAAAGAAAAAACAGATTGATTAAAGTATATTGCCTTGTATATTGAACAAAATCATGTCTATATTAGTAATGGCATATTAGAACAGTACGGTTACTTCACAAAGGGTGTTTATTACTTTATATTGCATAAATATTTCATAATGAATGGATAATAGTGGTATAAAACTAATTAAATGCATTAATTGTATTTAGCCAGCAGATTACAAGTAATAACAACAGCAAAAATTCATTCATTCATTTTCTTTTCGGCTTAGTCCCTTTATTAATCTGGGGTGCCACAGCGGAATGAACCGCCAACTTATCCAGCATATGTTTTACACAGCGGATGCCCTTCCAGCCACAACCCATCACTGGCAAACACACCCATTCACACACATACACTATGGCCAATTTAGCTTACCCAATTCACCTATAGTGCATGTCTTTGGACCGGAGCACCTGGAGGAAACCCACGCCAACACGGGGAGAACATGCAAACTCCACACAGAAATGCCCACTGACCCAGCCGAGGCTCGAACCAGCGACCTTCTTGCTGTGAGGCGATTGTGCTACCCACTGCACCATCATTGTGCATGTGCCAAAGACTAGAAAGCCCCTAAAGGGTTTCCAAGGTAATAAACGAATGGCATTACAATGTAAGATTATGAGATCATGTGACAACAGTAAACAATACTTCTGTTTAAAATGTAGAGTGTGTATGTAGGCTTGCATAAACTTCATTAACCCTGCGATATATTTTGTTCACTTAAGAGCAATAAGCATACAATTTTTTTTTACATACTATACACTACCTGACAAAAGTCTTGTCGTCGAGCCCAGTTGTAAGAGCAACAAATAATAACTTGACTTCTAGTTGATCATTTGGAAAAGTGGCAGAAGGTAGATTTTTTTAGATGAATCATCTGTTGAGCTGCATCCCAATCATCACAAATACTGTAGAAGACCTATTGGAACCCGCATGGATCCAAGATTCTTACAGAAATCAGTCAAGTTTGGTGAAGGAAAAATCATGGTTTGGGGTTACATTCAGTATGGGGGCGTGCGAGAGATCTGCAGAGTGGATGGCAACATCAACAGCCTGAGGTACCAAGACATTTGTGCTGCCCATTACATTACAAACCACAGGAGAGGGCAAAATCTTCAGCAGGATAGCGCTCCTTCTCATACTTCAGCCTTCACATCGAGGTTTCTGAAAGCAAAAAGGTCAAGGTGCTCCAGGATTGGCCAGCCCAGTCACCAGACATGCACATTATTGAGCATGTCTGGGGTAAGATGAAAGAGGAGGCATGAAGATGAATCCAAAAAATCTTCATGAACTCTGGGAGTCCTGCAAGAACGATTTGTTTGCCATTTCAGATGAAGTTATTTGAGTCATTGCAGAGATGTATGGATGGATTCAGTCCTCCAAGCTCATGGGAGTCATACACAATAATAATTATTTTTCCGCTGCATCATGACTTTATATTCTATACTGTACATTATTTCTGTTAAGTGACAAGACTTTTGTCTAAGTAAAGTCAGACTTACTGTCCTAATGAAATAATTAAAAATCAAGGCATGATCATATTTTATTTAGGTATTTAAAATAAGCGTAATCTAGAGGCCTTTGCCTTTCATATAAGCCACTTCTGATACCAAATGATCAACTAGAAGTCAAGTTATTATTTGTTGTTCCTAAAACTTGGATAGGCGACAAGACTTTTGACAGGTAGTGTAGTATTATTATACATATTCTTAAAACAAATGTTCCAAAAGCAAGTTTTCACAAAAAAGTAACTTAGAGAAACATGTTTTTTCATTGTGTGAAGAACATTTTGATAATCTGAAAAACCTTTTCCAAATTATGCAAAAAAAATACATATATTTTGTGTAATTTCATGGATGTTAAAGTTCTTCATTGAGCCATCAACGTCAACAAAGAAAGTTATTTTTAAGAGCGCAAAAATGAATGAATGAATGAATGAATGAATAAATGAATGAATGAATGAATGAATGAATGAATAAATGAATGAATGAATGAATGAATGAATGAATTCAGAGTTAAACCAATCTGTTGATCAACAGGAAGTGATAAGATCCTTTTTGTGATTGTTGATATGGAGCTTCACACCCTGAGAACTAGGAGGTGTCAGTCATGAGTCAGGACCACACCAGAACAATATGCTCCGAAGTAATTAAAGGAACAAATGAGTCCTAAAACCGGCTCTGTGTTTAGCCTCCCTTTATTCTCCTGAAAACATCTCGGAACGCATCTTGGAATTGCATGAGTGCCCTCGGTTATCTCTCAAAGAGAAGCTTATTTAGCAGAAAGCAAAAGAAGGGCCTTTGGAGAGAGCGGAAGAAAAGAACAATGCGTTAAAAGAAGAAATCCTTTAATTTTGCAGCTAGAAGAAGGGCCATTGTACGTCCAAGCTTTGCTCTGCCTTCAGTACTTTATCTCCACTCTGCTTTGACACAACCACCAAAAGCTTTTAGTGCTTTAAACATTTGTGTGTGGCGCTGAAAGGATCAGCTGTTTAACAATGCTGAAGTCATTTAACTCCACTGAAGAGAGCAGAATTGTCACAATATTAATGAACTGTATATTTACATTACACCGCATTTTCAAAGCCAATTCAAAAGTTTGAAAAAGAAAAGATTTGCTCGCGGAAAACTTGAGATGAAGACAGTAGCCGTGTTTCTGTCATAACATGAAATATTGATTCATCTTCCTTCGGCTTAGTCCCTTTATTGACCAGGGGTCGCCACAGTGGAATGAACCGCCAACTGTTCCGGCATATGTTTTACGCAGCGTATGCCCCTCCAGCAGCAACCCATTACTGGGAAACCCCCATACACTCTCACATTAACACGCAGACTCATACATTCATTCATTCATTCATTTTCATTTCGGCTTAGTCCCTTTATTAATCTGGGGTCGCCACAGCGGAATGAACCACCAACTTATCCAGCATATGTTTTACGCAGCGGATGCCCTTCCAGCTGCAACCCATCACTGGGAAACATCTACACACACTCATTCACACTCATACACTACGGACAATTTAGCTTACACATTTCACCTATACCGCATGTCTTTGGACTTGTGGGGGAAACCGGAGCACCCGGTGGAAACCCATGCCAACACGGGGAGAACATGCAAACTCCACACAGAAATGCCAACTGGCCCAGCTGGGACTCAAACCAGCGACCTTCTTGTTGTGAGGCGACAGTGTTAACCACTGAGCCACCTTGCCACCTAACATGAAACAAATATATTAAAAAAAAAAAGAAAGCAAAATGCGAATTACATGTATTTCCAATATCTATTAGAGTGGCTGTCTGTAGTATTGGTAACCTAGCAACTAACAGTAAACAAGCTGTAATGTTTGCTATTTTAGAGGTTATTCTCTGCAAATGCCTTTCCATCTCCCATTATTCGCATTAACAATTTTTCACACACGTCCAAAACCACCTCGAGCCAGCCTAAAAACTTTATGCAAACAAAGAGATTTTTATTAGATACTTGCCGTTTCCATGATTCTCATACTTCAAAATATGCATTAACGCAGGGTGATGGAAACCCAGCTAGTATCAAACATGACATTTTCCCTTACATACTCCGATAATTTGTTTTATTTACATTAAATAGTTTTTTTTAAACAGTTTAGTTACAGTGCAAATTACATCTACATTAATTTTTATTAAAATTTAATTTGTTCTGTGGCAACTGAAAAGTCATCGCACGCATAAAAGTATGTTTCAGTCCACATCTTAAAATGTATTTTGGTATACTGCATAAAAAGAGTGGATGGTAGCTTATAGAGCTTATAGAAACCTAAAGGAACACCAAAATTATGTCACCATTTGCTCACCCTCCACTTGCTTCAAACCTGTTTGAGATTCTTTCTTCTGATGAATACAAGAAATGATTTTTGGAGGAATGTTGGAAACCGACATCCACAGTATTTTGTTTTATTTTCCTATATGGATGTTAATGGTTACCAATTTCCAACGTTTTCTAAATATATTTTGTGTTCATCAGAAAATCATAAAAGTTTGTAACCATTGAGCGCGAACAAATTGTGAATATATTTACATTTTTGGGTGAACTATCCCTTTAAGGCACCTTTAAAAGCACAAAATCTCTATGAACCTACAGAGTATAGAAACAGTTCTGGATAAGGGTCTTAATGAGGGATCTGATTCTAGTGCTCTTAGCATTTTTCTCCTGCTGGATCTTGGCTTTGCATTTGACACAGTTAGTCATGAGATACTTTTCTCATGACTTTCAGCAATTGGAATTTCTGGTACAATACGATAGACAACATCTAGTTGTATCTAGTTGCATAAATCTTCCACATTATCTCTCAGTTCTGGTGTACCTCAGGGTTCTGTTCTGAGCACTCTTCTTTTCATCTATATGTAACCACTTGGACAAATAATTAGATGGTATGGGTTTAGTTTCCACTGTTATGCTGACGACATTCAGATTTATTTTAGCACTCCTCCCTCCGAAGTGTTTTTTCCTACAGCATGTATCAAGGAACTGAATTAAAATGACCTTAAATTTAACAAAACTGAGCTAATACTGACTGGTTCTAAATCTGGTGTGTCTAAACCTGTAGACTTGATGGTGACCTGATTGTGCCCTCTGTGACAGTTTGACAGTTCCTTTGCCTTTTAGCATGAATGTGCTAGCTTTAAGGCTAAACTAGCATATTCATACTGAAATCACTCTATATTTCAGCTCAACCGATATGCTGTCCAGAATATGAAGCGTCCCCTATTTTCTATATGGTGAATTGGAATAAACAATTATTTTATTTGTTATAATGTGGTATTTCTTTCAAATAAAATAAAATAAAAAACTATTTTTTTACTCATACTTTTCAGATCTTGCTCTGTAAACTATACTTTGTAATTTATGTACTTTGCTATTCATTTTATTTGCTAGTAATGTGTGTGTGTGCGTGTGTGTGTGTGTGTGTGTGTGCGTGTGCGCGTGTGCGTGTGTGTGTGTGTGTGTGTGTGTGTGTGTGTGTGTGTGTGTGCGTGCGTGTGTTTAAAAAATTATAAAGCAAACTTGGGTTTTGGAAAGGAGCTATTAAAATAAAAATGTTTCCTTTATTTTAAATTGTGTATAAAAACAGACGCAATTGAGGCAGATTGATATTTTATACCATAAAAAGGCATGGATAGCCTATAACATCTGGTATTAAAATTCATTAACAGAAATGTGACTTCACCGCAACAGACCAAGTGATTGGACACCTGGACTAACTAACAGACCAATCCCTTCGATCATCATCTCAAATGTTGTTTCAATCATTCTGAAATACTTGAGTCTAAGTTTGTCTTCAAAATTATTTGGTATCCAAACGCAAGATGGCATTTGCTATTTTGTGTGGCGTCTGAGTATTACAGTAAGATCATCACTTTATAACCCTATCTGTTTGATAACCATTATAATCTCAGGTAGGACCACATTTAGGACAAAAGCTATTGCAGGACAGCATTTCCTAAGTGTGTTATTTTATCTTAACTACAGAAAGGAAGGGGGAATTACAGAATCATGTTTACTTGACAAAAAAAACTGTCTTAACTTTAGGGCAAGTCAACAGCATCCTAACCTCAAACTAAATCAAAAGCCAATGGCAAAAAATGGTTATAATTGTGCTGTCTAATATTGGCTTTAACTTTATTGATGACTGAAAATGAAGAACGAAGATGTTTAATGGTATTAAGACTCTTGGAGGACCCTGAAAATGTGTTACATTTCAATAACAAAACACTTCTAAGTAATTACAGACTGAACAACATTTTACTGTTAGCACAGGAACTGCAACCAGCATTATAGAGACCATACAGTATAAATAATAGAGACCTGTTACAGTGCCTTTAAGTGTCTAATAGCTTGCCGTTTCATCCATTTTGTTTAGGCTAACTTATTATTAGCAGCTGTTACAGTGTCGGTTGCTTGATAACAGGCCTGAGAGTGGATTGTTGAACTTTATGACAAGATTTCCTAACTATGATTTTGTAAGACAGGATGAGAATCAGAAATCAAATAAGATTTGCTTTTGTAATACAAATTGGCAAGAAAAATCCAAATTTAGCACATCATATTTTAAGCCCTAAAATAGGAAACTTTTTGTAATACGCCCCTAGAAGTGCAACTCACTCATTATGTCCATGTCTATTAATGACAATTGGATCCAGTTTCCCATGAAGTGATAATTTGATGTTCTTGAACACACAAGACAGAAACAATGCAAGATCCTCAATCCTCAAACTATTTATCAATATTATAAGTTAAATTCACAACAAAGCTTTCATTTTAATTAAAATGTCAGGAACATGCAGTGTCCTTCAAGACGTCATACATAATCTATTCTGTTCTTTTATCACAAGCTCATTTTTTTCACAAACTATGAATATTAATAGGAATAAGGAATTCTCTCAAAGTGTCAAGAACATGCAGAATCCTTCAAGACGTAAAGGTTGTTGTTAAAACATTTGATTTACAAACTCTTAATATTCATTTATTTTCCTTCGGCTTAGTCTCTATTTCAGAGGTCGCCACAGCAGAATGACCAGCCAACTATTCTGGTATGTTTTACCCAGCTGCAACCCAGTACTGGGAAACACCCATACACTCTCACATTCACACACACACACTTATACACTATGGCCAATTTAGTTCATCCAATTCACCTATACCGCATGTTTTTGGACTGTGGGGGAAACCAGAGCACCCGGAAGAAACCCACGCCAACAAAGGGAGAACATGCAAACCCCACACAGAAATGCCAACTGGCCCAGCTGGGACTCGAACTAGTGACTTTCTTGCTGTGAGGCGACAGTGCTAACCACTGAGCCACCATGCCTCCCAACTCTTAATATTATCAGCTAAATTCATTGAAGCATAGTTAGATCATTGAAATGAATTTTCTCAAAGTGTCAAGAACAAGCAGAATCCTTCAAGATGTAATGGATGTTCTCTAAAATATTTGACTTACAAACTCTTAACATTATCAGCTAAGTTCATAACTTTGCATGAAAGCATAGCTATAGTTAGATCATTGAAATGAATTCTCTCAAAGTGTCAAGAACATGCAAAGTCCTTCAAGATGACATGCAGTATCGGCCACCCAGCGCTTGACGTGTTTTGGCCCACCATTACAGGGGTCCCGGGTCTTTTCAAGCGCTCCAGCGTCGAGCACACAGGCCTCCCATGAGGAACCCCGAATCCAGCTGACATCACAAGCTGTTTTGTTGGCTGTCCTTTGTAGGCCGTAATGAATCCAGTGAATGTGAAAGGAGATAAAAGGACAGCTCCAGTGAGAGTGAAGGATGGTCACACTGTGTGGCTAATGTTCTGAAGGCCTTCACTGCGGAGAATGGGAACAATGGGAGCAAATGGCAGGACAATGACCAGTGTTTTTGTCCACTCAATTTGTCTGAGGTCCTTCAAGCTAATCACATTCACTCGGAGTCATTTGAAGGTTTTGTTGCAAAGAGAAACTGCTGAGAGTTTGGGCCGGCGAACAAAAGGACAGAAAGGGGAAGAATCCCCATCTATCACCATGACAGCCGGACTTTATAAGACAGGGATTTGGGTCGAAAGAAAACACGGGATGAATGGAGAGGATCGGAGAGAAAAGCCAACGTTTATTCTCTCGAAAAGTCATCAGACGTGCTCCACCATCACGTGCATGAGAACTGCTTGAATCACTGTTGAACTTCTTTGTTAATGGAGACTATGAAACCTTGAACAGTTTTTTTGAGAGGTTACGTTTATACAATTGATGACAAACGCTTTTATAATTTGATTTGTAAACACATTTAAATACATCACTCGGGCAGTTTTGTCAGAAAAGTTGGTTTTAAATATGAGTTTCTCTTTTTTCGATTTTATTTTACATACATTTATTTACTTATGATAAGGTATGCCCTTTACAAAAGTGAGGTGCAAAAAAACTAAACAAAAAAACATCCACGATTACTTTAACTATACATAGGATATTAATACAAATAAACAACACAGGCTCATTCTGGAAACGTAGCCCTGTATACATTTCTGGAGATCAAGAATGATGTAGCCAGAGGAACGTATGCATTTCGTCTTTAAAACGAACGCTACGAGGCGGTATGATGTCGTTCTTTTTAGTGCTTACCAGCTCACCACTTACCTCCGTGTGGACGGCTTTTCCGCTGTTACCAGTTTGTCCAGTGGCTCGCTGCATACGCCGGCGGACTTGTGATGTGGAGCGGAGTTGACCATGACGATGGGGTTTGAGTCCAGCACAGAACAGTTCCAGAAAGCATGGAAAACAAAAGGAATTTTTTTTAAAAATAAACAAGTAAATAACAGGGTGAGAATGTGGTAAAATCTGAAAACATGGTAAAAATCAGGCTGCCGCGAGGGCTTTTCTTTTTCTGATTTGCTTTTGAAAACACTGTCGGTTAGGTTTAGGGAAGTGGGTGGGTGGGTTGGTCAGTCAGTCAGTCAGCCGACAGCGGTCTCCGGTGGAAGAGCAGGTGTGAATGGCACTCGCGAGAGAAATTTGAGATCTCAAAGCATACACAGCGGCCTCTGGTGGATTTGTGGATTCGCGGTGGATTCGTGAAAACAAAAACTGCAAAAAAAACCTTAGCTGCTATGACGTATTTGGCACTCTCCAGAAATGTATGACGAATGACAAACTATGAAACAGAAATGTCCCATAAGTGCAAAGGAAGATGAAAGAGCAGGGAGAGGTAGGCCTTTATATCAATCATTTATCTCCAAATATATATAAAAAAATGAATAAATAAAAAAATAAATGAACAAAGCAATCTAAGCTTTGCAAAAGTAGTCATAAACGTCAATGTCCCGATGCTGACTAAGTGTAAAACTAAACAAGACTCAGGTGAACATAAACAAATAACCAATCATATGCTGATAAATCGTATTATGTTAAATCGTAATCTCTCTATATGTATATTCATTCATTCATTTTCTTTTCAGCTTAGTCCCTTTATTAATCTGGGGTCGCCACAGCGGAAAAAAACGCCAACTTATCCAGCCTATGTTTTACGCAGTGGATGCCCTTCCAGCTGCAACAACATCACTGGGAAACATCCACACACACTCATACACTACGGAAAATTTAGCTTACCCAATTCACCTGTACCGCATGTCTTTGGACTGTGGGGGAAACCGGAGCACCCGGAGGAAACCCACGCCAACACGGGGAGAACATGCAAACTCCACACAGAAATGCCAACTGACCCAGCCGAGGCTCGAACCAGCAACCTTCTTGCTGTGAGGCGATCGTGCTACTCACTGCGCCACCGTGCAGCTTATGTATATTTAAGCTTCTTTTTTTAACAGAGATAACTAATATAATCAAATTTGAAAATAGATTTTTAAGCGTGTTAATCATTAATACAGCGCAAATCTATTGGACAAAATATTCAGAAGATTTCCAGAGCAGTTATATTTGTATGTGTGGAAATCTTTATAAATTCTTACATTCATTTTTTTGGGTGAGCACACACCGGTTGCACACACTCTAGTTTTTTTTCAAGAGCTCAGCAATTACTTGTTTTGCAGTTTTCTCATGCAACATATGCACTTATTTACTCTATGTGTATGGTGCAATGCCTTTGCATATTGACCTTTGTTCTAAGCATTACTGTAAATGAAATTATTAAACGTTTTAATGGGGAAACATTTTTCACAGAAATCGAAATGTGATAACCAGATTTACGGATCATGTAATCAAGAATAACATAAACCTCAGTGTTTTATGCATGCTTGTACATTCTCACGGCTCTTGTTTGGACAACCCTTTTGGTTCCTACAAACTTAAGAGAAACTTTTTAGTGGTGAATTTCACAGCTTGACTTGTTTTGAAAAATCCATTGAGCGTGCCGTGTGTAATCAGTGATCAATCTACACTGCCGCCTCAGACCGCAGCAAACCAAAGAAGAAGCAAACAGCTGCTTTCCATGACACACTGATTTCTAAAGGCACGGTCGCCTTCATCGGGACACTGAGCAGCTTTGCAACTGATATTAAGAGCGTGCCGTAATACGGAGAATGGGGGTGTTAGCATGACAAATGCTTCTCTCCCCGTTCCTTTAAGCAATTTGCTCCAGAAAAGCAATTTCTGTCAGAAAGTGAATTGGTCAGAAGCATTAACTTTAGTTCTTTTGTTCTGCTTCGATAGAAAATCATCAACAACGGCATGAAAAACTACCTCGGAAAGTTCTGGCCAACTCTGAATACCGCCACATTAAAATACAAAACACCAACATCAAGAATCTGCAAAAACAAAGGGTTTTATCTTTGCAACAAGATATCAGCTTAAGCTTATGAGAGAATTACATAGTTATTTACCCTCCTAATTTCCTCCACACTGTAAGAAATCCTGGGTTCCACAATTCGTTCATGTTGTCCCAACACAGATCAATTAAGTTAACTTAACTGACTTAACAAATTTAAGTGGATTGAAGAAAAACCAATTAAGTTATCACAAAAAAACTCAAGTATTGTGTTCATTCATTTTCATTTCGGCGGAAATGCCAACTGACCCAGCCGAGGCTCGAACCAGCGACCTTCTTGCTGTGAGGCGAACGTGCTATCCACTGCGCCACCGTGAGGCCCAAGTATTGTGTTGTTTCAGCTTATTTTAAGTAGTTTGAACAAGCAGCAAACATGTTTTTCTGCAGTGCATATAGCTTTAAACTGTAGCATTCTGTGTAGAATTTCAATGATGACACTTTTCAGCAGTGTGCCGTGCCGTTCACCTTGTAGAAAATCATGCAAATAAGGGGCAGATTTTAGATGCAGCTTAAAGGAATAGTTCACTCAAAAATTAAAAAAACATCATAGTTTACTCATTCATAATTTGGTGTATATGAGTACACGAGAAGACATTGGTGAAGAAAGTTGTTTTTACATTCTTTTGCACACAAAGTAGTTCTTGGAGCTTCATATGGTTACAGTTGAACCACTGAAGTCACATGGAAAGTTTTGACAATGCATTTGGTTCCTTTTCTAGACTTTGAACATTTCTGGACCATTCCTGTCTATGTAGGGTCAGAGAGCTCTTGGATTTCATCTAAAATATATTAATTTGTGTTCCGAAAATGAAGACCTGAAGAGATTGAAAAGACATGAAGGTGAATAATTAACAACATAATTTTAATTTTTGGGTGAACGCTTTAACGAACCTATTAAAATAATGCCATGACCCCTTTCATAAAGTATAGTAAATCCCAAATTGGATGAGTAACAAGGACAGGAATCTGAACAACACGTTTAATGCACAGAATTAAAGTCACTCTAGCCTTATCATCATGCTTTATAGTGTGTGTGTGTGTGTGTGTGTGTGTGTGTGTTCAATTTTGCCATGAGATCATCGCTGTGAGGGAAACATACCAGATCTCATCTCATAATAATGGATCTGGCTATCCTTTCACATCTTCTCTCAACTTTTTGCGCATTACCAGAGTGTATGGAAAGTGCTTTTTCAATGAAGAGGTAAAGGCAAGCATTCCTTCTTGTGCGCACCTTTGAACTGAGCACAATAGGATCGTCTACTGCAAAGATCTCACACTTTTGTTTGTCCATCCAGGAGGAGAAAGGCCTACAGTATCGCTTACACTCCAGAGATGATGGTTACGATTACAGACAAAGCCACAAATGTCGAGGACAAGAGGCTGTGATTCGATGCCTGCTTGCCTAACACATTGCCTCTTGTTCTCGGTCAATCCAGAATTTTGCCTTCAGGTTAATTCCTTTATGCCCTAACATAACAACGTCTCAAAACACCATGGGACACGGATGACAGACTGTAAACAAATACCTGCTGTCACCTCCGGCACCAAATTTTAAAGCCATTATGGAGTGGGATGTAAAGTGACAACTTTTTTTTCCTTCTGCAGGTTATTGGAAAACCGGGGGTTTCCCGGTGTAATCAAGCCATATGGAAATGAAGGTTAGGAGAACATACTATGCACTGTGACACGGTAAGTATTAGGGTTAATACCCCTAATTATTTAATGTGGTCATCTAGTGCAATTAATAAAAACAATAATAATAATATAGATAAGCATACACCTCAGCTATACATAAATTCCATAAGGTCTTGTTTACTCCGTCTGCGCAACTCAGGATTCACGTTTTTTGTCTGGTTAGTTTGACCTAGTTAACTACTCCGAGATGTTGTAACTAATGCACTGTAAAACCCAAAAAGTTAAGGTAACTCAAACCATTTGAGGAAACCGATTGCAACAAATCATTTAAGGTCCAAAACGAATCCTAATGAGTACTGTGAACTTAATCCATTCGAGTAAACGAAGCAATTTGAGCACAGTAAAATCCAATAGATGAAGAGAACTCAAACCAACTGAGTACTGTAAAACCCAATTAAGTTAAGGCAACTCAAACCGTTTGAGGAAACTGATTGCTACAAACCATTTGAGTTAAAAAACTAATCTATATGAGTACTGTGAACTTACTCCATTTAAGTTGAAGTAATGAGGTATTTAATTAACTCATTACCTTCGACACTGAGTTCAAAACTCTTTTCAAATGAGTAGAATTAACTTTCAGTCAATTTTGAGTTAACTACACTCATATCATTTGATAAAGTTGACTGTTGGGTTTTACAGTGTGCTCTACCCGGTTCCTAAAAGCATCTGTTAGAAAAGTGGCTTTTTTTCCATGTATGCCGCACACTGTAAAACCTAACAGTGAAAATCACTAAATGACAAATAAATAAAGTTTAATTTATAATAAAAAAAAACTCAATTTGACTTAATGGAAAACAGTTATGGTGACTCATAAGCTGATTATATTAAGCAGAACTCAAACCTAATGAGTTATGAATTCATTAATTATATTGTTTGTGTTAACTTAACTCTAATGCTAGAAGCAATACCAAACCACTTGAGTAGCTATATAGTACTTTGGACTTTGTTTTGTTCTATTAACTGAACTCATAACGATTTGATAACTGAACTTAAAATGTTTAAATGACTACTATAAACACTTGACGATATCAACACAAATAATAAATGTGTATATGACTCATTTTATAAATGAGTCATATACACATGTAGTTTTACCGCACTCAAACTATTTTGTTTAAAAACTTAAATGGTTTGCCACAATTGGTTTCCTCAAACTGTTTGAGCTAACTTATCAGGTTTTACAAAGTACAAAAAATGTTATTACATCATGATAGAAGTATATTATAGGCTATTTTACCATGATTTACAGAAGACACCCAACTAAGATGTTATTCAGGGTAATAACAGTTTAGTAGTTAATAATATTCATTCATTCATTTTCATTTCGGCTTAGTCCCTTTATTAATCTGGGGTCGCCACAGCGGAATGAACCGCCAACTTATCCAGCATATGTTTTACGCAGCGGATGCCCTTCCAGCTGCAACCCATCACTGGGAAACATCCATACACACCCATTCACACACATATACTAGGGACAATTTAGCTTACCCAATTCACCTATACCGCATGTCTTTGGACTTGTGGGGGAAACCGGAGCACCCAGAGGAAACCCACGCCAACACAGGGAGAACATGCAATCTCCACACAGAAATGCCAACTGACCCAGCCGAGGCTTGAACCAGCGACCTTCTTGCTGTGAGGCGATCGTGCTACCCACTGCACCACTGTGAGGCCCTAGTTAATAATATACACTCAAAAAATGACTTATTCTGCTTGTTCAAACTACTTATTTTAAATTTTAAAGTTGAAACAACTCAATTCTTAATATTTTAGGGGTGGGGGGGTAACTTAATTGTTTTATGTTCAATCCACTTAAATTTGTACAAACAATTAAGTTAACAATCGATTTGTGTTGGGACAACATGAAGGAATTGTGTGGAACCCAGCATTTTCAGTGTAATGAGGGTTATATTTAAAACAAGAATCATTTGATGACATAAAAAAAAACTCCATTTAATGATCTCAGTGCAGAAAACTAATTAAATGTCTTTTTAAATCTTTACACTATCCTTCAAACACCTCAATTTAGCACGTGTCAGCAAAACATGTTTGATTGTTTTAAATATAATACAATTTGTATGATCACGTTATCTTTTTATATATGCTAGTAAGTGAGAGTCTCCATAAGTTGTTTCATTTTGACATAAATATATCTGTAACGCTGAATGACGATACATTAATTCACTTTTAGTTTCACTTAAAACAATTTAGTTAATTCAAGGAATCATCTTTGAATCATTTTTTTCAGTCTCTAATTCAGAGGTCGCCACAGCGGAATAAACAACCAACTATTCCAGCATATGTTTTACGCAGCGGATGCCCTTCCAGCTGCAACTCAGTATTGGGAAACACCCATACACACGCATTCATACATACTATGGACAATCTAGTTTATTTAATTCACCTGCACTGCATGTCTTTGGACTGTGGGGGAAACCGGAGCACCCGGAGGAAACCCACGTCAACACGGGGAGAACATGCAAACTCCACACAGAAACGCCAACTGACACAGCCGGGGCTCGAACCAGTGACCTTCTTGCTGTAAGGCAATTTTGCTACCCACTGTGCCACTCGTTATTACATTTAATGCAGAAAAATTGTTTTCACATTTCATTGTGGACCAAACTTCATGTTTTTGGCTGGATAAAGTGAACATACACTGTAAAAACATATATTGCTGCCCTAAATTGTTTAGTTGAATCAAATGAGCTTTTCTAGTCATCTCAACTCAGTCAAACTGTCTAAAATATGAAGTTAAACTTTGTATAACTCAAAAAATTAAGTTGAAACTCTGATTACCTTGTTAAAATAAAGTAAACAATACATTTGTTACTACGACTTTTGTCAATTTTATTTACAGTGTATTAGATAATTGGTTCCCAGAGTGGTGGTCGGGACCCCCTGGGGCCAGGTTAAACTTTCGGCACTCTAATACATTAAAAAATAAGATATTTGAGGTTAATATTAAATTAAATTAATAAATGACTATAAAAAAGAAACAATGATAAACAAAAATGACATACAAAGCATATTTTTATGGCATATTTTGTGTGATTCCAAGTGGTTTAATCCCAAAATAACAATTTGATAAGACAGAACAGTTGCAAACATTCATACAAATAAAACACAAACATGTATTTTTGAGTGTTGAACAGGAAACACTGATTGTTCCAACCAGCAGAAGTCATGCAGCCATTTTAAACAGAACACAACAGACAGGATATGACAACAAACGTTTAACTTAATTCTTGAACGAATAAAAAAAGCTGAATGCGGAGGTAAAACTTAAATATAGCTCTTGGGCTAAACTGAATTCAACAATAATAAGAATAATAATTTTGGTGGATACTGCAACTCTCTTTTGTTTCCTTTTCTTCAAAGGAAACAGACTGAACATGAATAAAACCATAAAATAATACAAAACAAACAAACAAACTAATAAAAACCCTCACTCAACATCCCTTTCATTCTCTCAGTTCCAAATTCACTGAACAAAACTATACAAATATAAGCTTTTTGTTTTTTAAAGTAGAAGGGAATCGACATTAAGTTTAAGGGGTACATTAAACACAAATGTAAGTTCAATTTGGTTTGCATCGCACACAAACTTTGTGTCAAACATTCAGACACATTAGTGTCCATATTCAATAGAAAACATAAGTTACACAACGATTGTTTTTCAGCAAATACATTATTTTCTGTAGGCTCTCTGAAAAGGGATTTGTTTTTTAAGGCAGAAGGAGTGTCCTAACGAAAATGAATAACATTAACAAATAAATAAACAAAGAAAGAGCCCTCTCAGTAGTGATACTTCACTCCAAAATGACAATTCTGTCATTATTGCTAAATGTTTCAATTTCCTTTCTTCTGTTGGCCATGAAAGGAGATATTCTGAAGCCGTATGAAAAATACAAACAAACGTAAAAGTTTTGGTTTCCAACATTGTTCAAAATATCTTCCTTCATTATTCACAGAAATAAAGAAACTCACACAGGTTTCAAATGACAATGGAGTGGTTATTTTGGGGTGAGCTATTCCTTGAATATTTATAACGGTCTTAATTGCTGCTGTTAGAATCAGCAGAGTTTTAGGTTCATGCACTTTAAAGGCACCAGCAAAAACTAAATAAGTCTAGCTTCATTTGAGCTAAGGCAAGCATCTCTTTGGCCCAAAACAGTCCCGATACTACACTTGCACATTAAGGCACATGTTAATAATCATCACATACAGTGGTGTACGATCTCCACTGAACTGAAGAAATGCTGGTGTTGAAGTCTACCTGCAGCCCTGTCCTCTCTGGCGTGTACGTTCATGCACGTGTCTTTGGCTCCGTTCAACCGGGTTTCTTTGGTGAAGAAATTGTGCCTGTTGTCCTGCGCAGGAGGAGGATTCTGGGGAAGCTGTGCCCCATTTACATCAGGCACTTCCAGGCTATTATAAAGCAGTCTCGAATATAATCAAACTGCCATCTCCTGTGGTGGCAAAACCATTGAGCTGGTGGGCCGGACTGCGGTTCGTGTATGCCTGGAAATGAAAAGAGTGAATGAGAACAAAACACAACAACATAAAACAACAACAGCACAAAATTGCATTTCAACACAATGACACTGCAAATACTACAGCCAATGTAGCAAAACAAGAGATTTTTGGCGGCTCAGTGCTTAGAACTGTCGCCTTACAGCAAGAAGGTCGCTGGTTCGAGTCCCGGCTGGGTCAGTTGGCATTTCTGTATGGAGTTTGCATGTTCTCCTTGTGTTGGTGTGGGTTTCCTCAGGGTGCTCCGGATTCCCCCACAGTCCAAAGACTTGTGGTACGGGTGAATTGGGTAAACTAAATTGTCCATAGTGTATGAGTGAGTGGCCATAGTATATAGAGAGTGAATGGGTGTTTCCCAGTTATGCATTGTGGCTGGAAGGGCATCCGCAGTGTAAAACATATGCTAGAATAGTTGGCGGTTCATTAGGCTGTGGTGACCCCTAATAAGTAAGGGACTAAGCCGAATGAATAATAATAAATATAATGTACTATTAATATAAAGAAATAGTGCATGGTTTATTCTTTTGATTAGACACGTGACATTCTGTGTTGCCGCTTTACAGTAACACTAAGCTTTTCTTGGAAATAGACTTATTTTACAAGTCTCCTAGAGTTAAACAGTTGAGTTTTACCATTTTTGAATCCGATCTCCAGGTCTGGCGGGAGCACTTTTAGCTTAGCTTAGCATAAATCATAGAATCGGATTAGACCATTAGCATTTTGCACAAAAAAAGAAAAAAAAAAAAAAAAAGAAAAATCGCCTTAACTACAGAAGATTCAGGCTTTTAATAAGATAACTATCAAACTCTCTCTTTTTTTTTTGTACAAAATACTAATGGTCTAATCAGATTCTATGATTTATGCTAAGCTAAGCTAAGCTCGGATTTAAAAATTGTAAAGCAGGTGACTTGTCAAATAAGATCATTTCCCCAAAAAAGTAGAGTGTTCCTTTAAAAACTAACTAAATTTACAAAAACGAGGCAAGAAAGTATCTATCCATAACATCATCTTCCACATTGTTATGTAGCAGTCTGTTAGTGCAAACACGCCATGGTTTTGAAAGATTATGTGCATTTTAGTTCAGTTACATTTACATTGAATGAACTCTGATGTGATCAATTCTCTGTATGTTGGGGGTGACCTGTGCCT
>CAIGQW010055671.1:1819782-1835433 GCA_903798125.1 Danio choprae | reverse complement strand
CACAGCCCTCACACACACACACACACACACACAGCTTAAAGAGTTTTATAATATGCAAGAATTTTTGTTTCTTAAAAAAAATAAGTCTGTGAGATATCATATAGGGATGTGTCTCAGAAATATAATTGATTTAATTTTTTTTTATCTATAAAAATGTAAACATTTTTTAATCTTAATTTGTTAAAAATGTAAGTGGTTATATTTCTCTTACCTCACTCTCTATTTTATTTGTTGGTCAAGGCAATAAAAAGTTCAAAATGGCCCTGCACACATTATAACATAGAGCTTCCTAGAACTCACCAGGATGCGGTCGCTGTCTATGATAGTGTTGAGTCTGTGTGCGATGGTGAGGACTGTGCATTCCTTAAACTTATCACGGATGGTTTTCTGGATCAGCTCGTCTGTCCTGTAGAAACATAACACACATCTGAAGTTATTTTCCCTGTAAGAACAGCCACTGCCATTGTACAGTATCTTCAGGTCTCTTACACTTCCATTCATTTTTGGTTTTATCTGTGTTTAACTGCTTATTATGCAGCTTGATGAGCTTTAATGCACTCTCCTGCTTGTAAACACGCTGGTTTGTGGTGCATATGGTTTTACTGGTTACTATCATTTGTTATTACTCTTGAAATTAACCTATATTGGCTATTAAAGTCTGCATGAGCCTTAAGTTGCTGAGATTTTATTTCAGTATGTTGATGTACGTTTAACTGAAATAAAATAGAGGAGGGCTGGGGCTTTCTTTATTCTTTTTCATTCCCTCATAGACCTGGTCAGCATAGCCGGGAGCACCCACAAAAACGTCACTACCGTTTGTGCTGTGGGTGAAAAAAAACCCATTAGAATGAATGTACAAAGACCTTGTTTGTTTATTTTTGCTTGATTTAATATTGAAAAGTCGGTGTGTAAAGTTTTTCACCTCTGATAAGTTTAAAAACCGATCTTAAGTTTTTTATACTGCCAAATAAACATACTGAAGCCAATAGGTTGACCACTCGCTTAATTTTGCATTGAAAAGCATAGCATGTTGTCCTGCACGTCGCATATTGTGAAAATATCCCACGTTTTTATCAGTCTTCTGATTTAATTGTTGTATTAAGAAAATGTACATGTATTCTTGCCCTCTATGTGAGCCCTTTATTCTTTTATGGTGTAGTTGTTTCCCTTATTTAACAGAAGGCCGTCTAAAATGTGGAGCAGGTGATTCCCTGAATTTAAATTATACGTAAAATAAAGACATTATATTGCAGTGTGTTGTGTTTTGTGAAAGACATAAACGATCTGACAGGCAGACTACATGTTTTTAGTAAGTTAGATGCAGTTTCAGGTTATGTTTTAGTGTTGGTAATGTCCCACAATCTCACACACAAACTTAATAGTTGACACACATTAGTTTGTTTGGTAATGGTCATGTTAGAAGTCAGTGTACTGCCGAAAAATGCATCCCTGTCAGATTATGCCTCAACCCATTCACCAGCATAAAGATTGTTAGGTGGATTATTTAATGGCAACCTTAATATTTGGAGGACAATTGGCTTGCTGTTAAAAACCACACATTTTCGCTACAGCTCAGGGTTACCACTATTAATTCCATTGGAGTGGGTGGGAATGTTTTTCCCAATGCAGACTCCGCCCCAGGCCACACCCCCCAGCTATGACAAAACGCTGACCAAGTCTATAGCAAATTAACAGTAAGAGGGACGTGGTTAAGAATATTGTGGCTTAAGCAATCAAACCGATGTCAACAGAGAAAAAACACAACTCAGAAACAAATGGCCAGACTTTCATTGAAGACTACCAAAACAAAAGGTTTTATTGTTCTTCTAAAAAATATCAATGGGTGCTAGCAAAATAATTGTTGTAATTTTGATTTCACACAGACTTTAATTTGGAAGTCTGACACACATATTTGTTTTTTGCAAAATAAGGTGGACAGCCATCTATATTCATTTGTAAAGGACCTGAAGGACTCACCGAGGGTCGACATTTGCGGTGGCTTCATCGATGATGAGAACACGATTCTTCCTCAGGATGGCTCTGGCCAGACAGACGAGCTGCCGTTGACCCACGCTGAAGTTCGATCCAGACTCCGCCAGTTCTGTCTCCAGTTTTCCAGGCAGTTCCTCCACAGCCGCCTTCAGCTGGACCTTTGAGCACAGAGTCACTCCATCAGCTGGACTTTGACGTCACTTAATAACTGCATTGCATCTACAATCGCAATGCAAGTCTATTGGGCCAAACGTTCACATTACAAAAACGAATCATTAGTCTTGTTGTAAGCAATCAATCTTGGGTCAGCCATGTGGAGAGTGGTAAATCAATCTCACAGATGTGGTGCAATTAAATGTGGAGGAACTAATTTGGGAGTAACCACATTTTATGCTTTTTTTACGCTTGTAAGATTAATTTAGCAAATGATGTCTGGGATTGTCATACAAATTCGTTTTACATAATATGTTTATTGGAGCACACCCTTCTTTATTAATTTTGTTTATGGTTCTTTGATGTTAGCTAATGGTTATATGACATGCAGGTTATCAAATAAAATATTTAAGTTTAGGTGCGGCACAGTGGCTCAGTGGTTAGCACTGTCACCTCACAGCAAGAAGGTCAGTGGTTTGAGTCCTGGCTGGATTAGCTGGGATTTCTGTGTGGAGTTTGCATGTTCTTCCTGTGTTGGCATGGGTTTCCTCTGAGTGCTCTGGTTTCCCCCACAGTCCGAAAATATGCGCTATAGGTGAATTGAATGAACTAAATTGGCCGTAGTGTATGAGTGTGTGTGTGTGTGAATGAGTGTCTATGGGTGTTTCCCAGTACTGGGTTGTGACTGAAAGGGCATCCACTGTGTAAAACATATGCCAGAACAGATGGCGGTTCATTCTGCTTTGGCGAAAAGTCGAAGGAAATTTAATAAATGAATGTTTAAGTTAAAGTACATTTATTTTGATTATTTTTATTTGACATGAAAATAAAATATTTGCTTATGTAATAATATACATAAAAACAAGCAAAAAGCCATAGTTTTCAGCTAGCCTGGTGTAAACAGGGTCTGTATAATCATAAACCTGTAAAGGAGAATTGACAAAAACATAACCATGTTTTCACTTGTGTTTGATAGGGAGCGATATTACGCATCTTTCTGAAATACAAAATATACAAATCCAAATCCAAAAGCAAATCAAGAGCAGAAACAAGCGCTAAAAGCATTTCTCTCGCAAGCCAGCATGAACATAAATCAAAAGTCTTAATGTAAAGTCAAACACAGAAAGAGCTTCATGACTGGGTTCACTATGTAAATCCCATGACATTATTAACTATGTTTACGATTTCTTTAAAAGCTGAAAATGACAAATTATTAAAGGGTGTTACATTTTGTGTTTGGCCAATCACAATGCACTGGGTCAGCTGGCCAATCACAATGCATTGGGTGAGACGGCCAATCAGATCACCCTGAGCTTTCAAGAAGAAAGAGTTTTGTAGAAACAAATCGACCAGAGCTTTACTCAACCAATGTTTTTATTGCACATTATAACATGTTAACCTTATTTAGCTTTGAAATACTAAAATTATAATTAGTTTCTGGGTTTTGGCAGTTTTACCATTTTTAGCTTAGCTTAGCATATATTATTGAATTGGATTAGCATCTCGCTCAAAAATGACCAAAGAGTTCTGATAATTGTCCTATTTAATGCTTGACTCTTCTGTAGTTACATTGTGTAGTAAGACTGATGGAAAAAGAAAAGTTGCCATTTTCTAGGCCCATATGGCTAGAAACTACAGAAGAGTCAATCTTTAAATAGGAAAAACCTTTTTGATATTTTGAGCGAGATGCTAATAATCTAATCCGTTTCAATGATGTATGCTAAGCTAAGCTAAAAGGGCTCTGTCAGACCAAGGAGATTGGCTGAATGAATTCAAGAATGATAAAACTCAACTGTTAAACTAAGAGGAGTTGTAAAATGAGCCTATTTCCAAAAAGAGTGTTCCTTTAAGACAATTTAGTAATCCTTCTTCATGCTAAAATCATCGATGCTGTCTAATTTTGATCACTGTGTTTAACAAAAAAAATAATAATAATAATTTTGTTTAAGTCCAAGATTATTTTGTAAAACACTATTCCACTCAAATGGTACAGTGGTACTAAAATTCCTTTAAGTTACATTATTTCATGAAAAAAAGCACATGTTGTTCACCTCTTCCAGAGATTTCCACAAGTCATGGTCCGAGTGCTGGTTGAAGGGGTCCAGGTTCTTCCTCATGGTTCCTGTGAACAGCACAGGATCCTGCGGGATGATGGACATCTTCTGACGGAGGTCGTGGAGGCCGATCTCTGAGGTCAACACTCCGTCAACCAGGATTTTTCCTTCTGGCTCTGACAGACGAAACAGAGCTGAAATCAGGGAGCTTTTCCCTGCACCGGTCCGTCCAACGATTCCAACCTGATCAATTTAGAACACACACACACAAAATCAGTTCACGCCTGTAGATGGACTCAAGTGAGGCTCTGGAGCTGCTAGACTCACCTTCTCTCTGGGTCTGAACATGGCTGTGATGTTCTTGAGGACAACGGGTCCATCAGAACTGTAGGAGAAGTTGACCCTGTCGAAGGTTATCAGGCCACGATTTGGCCAGTCAGGAGGGGGGCGTTTTTGCATTTCCCAAGGTGCTTCACTTTCCAGCTCCGTGTACTCTACTACTCTCTCCACTGACGTCATCTAGAAGAACATCATTAAGGAAGCATATCAATTTATGGAAATTTGCACACACACGTTAAGGGGATAGGGAAAAAAAGAAAAGAAAAATGTAGTGGTTCCAAAACAAAAGAAGATATTTTGAAGAATGCTAAAAACTGGTAACTATTGACTTGAATAGTAGGGAAAAAAACATCAATGGTTGGAGATTTCCAACATTTTTCAAAATAATTTCTTTTGTGTTAAACAGAAAAAAAGTCAAACAGGTTTGGAACAAGTGAAGGATTGAAAAAGATGCCAGAATGATGACAGGATCGCATCGTCTTTGGCAAAATCATGACGTGCTTCTTGGTTCATTTAATCAAAACATCTTGTAAGTGCTTCAGCTGAGTTTTAACTTCATTATTAGTGGCGTCCAAATGTATTCCAACATGAAGCTGAAATTCTTGACAATCATGTTAGTTTTAGTAATATTAAACTTCCTTTTGTAAAAGCATCTATATTGGGAGGACATTTTTGATGCCTTTAAATGTTGACTAAATAGAAAGCTCTGGAACAACATTTACAGGGTAAAATATCAAAACAGCAGTTGAGGTGTTGGAAATTGAATGTGCTAGAAGTTCTCACCATGTTCTCCACCTCAGCACTCTGTCTTACACCCCACTGAAACATCCCCATCAGGGTGACGGCATAGGACAAGGCCAGGCCCACATCTCCTGCACTCATAGCTGTGAGAAGCAGAAAAAAAACGAGATTTAGCTGACATAAACATACTGTGTGGATTTGATTCATGATGATCGCATGATGTTCTGAAGCTATAATGATGTTCCCAATGACTGTGCTAAAAAAAGAGCATAAATTCCAGAGCCAAGAAATATCCTACATCACAACTGCAATATTTTTACTTCAAATAATCAGAGATATTTACCAGGACATTATTTACTTAGTCCATGAATCCTTTAAATGCTCATATAGTCACTTTTGATCAATTAAATGGGTTGATGTCAGGCACGTCATGATTTTGCCAAGTACGATGCGATCCTGGATTGACATCTATGTTGATCCTGGAACATCATTTTTGTTGGAAAATGTAATTCATACCCATTCCCTACCCCTAAACCCAACCATAACTGTAAATTATTCCCAAAATTAGAGGGGAATTATAGTTGGATAACAATCATGTAGAAGTGCATGAACCTAACCGTAAGCCTAAACCTAACACAAACGGTAAATGTATCCCTTAATTCTGATTGGCTGATTGGAATGTTGTTCCAGGATCAACATAGATGTTAATCCAGGAAAATGTCCTACTTGGTGAAATCAGGTTGGCGTGATGTCAGCGTCAATAGCCTAGCGCAGTGGTTCTCAAACTTTTTTCACCAAGTACCACCTCCGAAAAAAATTGCCTCTCCAAGTACCACCATAATGACCAGTATTAAAATACAGTAGCAAAATAGGCCTTATTAAGCAGCTACAGCTCTGCACGGTTCGAAAACGTGGCAGATTAATTCCTATTATTAAGAATATTTATTGTCAGCCACTTTAAACATTATAATTAGTTTGAACATTAACACTGTACTGTGCTTACAGGTAAAAAATAAAAATAAAACATCAATGTTTAAATGTGCTTTTAAAAGTTAATTAAAAATAAAAGTGCTGTACTTAAATGTAAAGCATTAACATATAGTAGTAGCCTATTCATCAAAACCTGGAAACGTTGCTTGAACCTCATAAAATATCGGCTATATGTCATCATATTCATATATAAACTCTGTTTCGATAAATTTGGTACACAGCTATGACATATTTGTTCATCTTTGAAATCTAAACATTAACTTGTATTTTAAATATATGATTTAGAATAACAAATCCCCCCACAACAGTTACAAATACGGGGAGGATATTAGCTTCAAATGATAGAATGCCTAACAAACATTAGAAAATGAAAAATAAAATAACAGGTTTAGCGTAATCAATGACCTATAAAGAAATTAAATCTCATTCATTTTTTATTCACTGTATTTAAATATTTATTAAAGTGACTATAGTTATTTAGTGAAGGGCAGCGAATCTCTCATTTTGATCCACTGTTTTGTTTGAGCTGTCACTTTAAGAATACACAGATCTATAATCAAAGCATTCGATTACTTTCGGAACTGTTCATGCTCATTTAAAGAAAATTATTTGTGTTTAAAAACCCACCCAAATCCAAAATCCCTCTTCAAATCGCGTGAATAGAAGCTGATCTGGGAACAGTGTCTTTATCACTGAGGAGCGCGTCCGTCAGTCAGCACCGTTACATGAATGGACTGATTCAGAGGTTGCATAGGAAGGGCGACGGTCGATGCATGGTTTTAATGGAAATGAATTGAATGTGGTCATTTTAATATTAATTTCAACGTGCTTTCAAGCCAAAATGAAGCAAAAGCATAATTCTCTTGAACAGCTCTTGCGATTATAGCACATTTGTGGAAACTATCACTTTTCATAGAAAGATTAGAAATAAGGGAAAATACTTAAACAGGATGATAGCTGGATAAAATTGTAAAATACTGGAGAATCCCGGCAAAAAACAGGAGGGTTGACAGGTATGGATTAAACGCATCAATACAGTCCTTGACCAATTCATAGGCTACGTGATTTATCCATTCATATGTGTGGCAATAACCTACCGTGATTGGGTGCAACTTAGATCACATCTTAAGTGAACCGTAGCGTTTGCATTAACCGCACACGGAGACTAATTTAATTATATTCTAGCTCCAAACTACAAGCATGGCAAAGTCATGTCACATTTGCATTAAATTTAACATGAAATGTGTGCAATACACCTTTAAAGGGCACCAATTTTAACCATTTTTCAAGATTTAATATAAATCCTTTGTGTCTCCAGAATGTGTCTGTACAGTTTCAGCTCAAAATACCCATCAGATTATTTATTATACCTTTTTAACTCTGGGAAATGGGAGCTGTTTTAAGATTGTAGCTGTTTTTGTTGCCTGTGCCTTTAATGCTAATGAGCTGGTTCTCCCCGCCCACCGTTCCCATGTGCTTGTCACAGCCATAGCCTTCAATTAGACAAACAGCTCAGTGACAGACAAGAATGAAGCAGATCTCCCTTACTACAATAAGAACTTTCACAATGGTTGTTTGACATATTTGTTGTGAAGTTAATTTAAGCCTTTCTGAAGCGATGAGTCACTCACAATGTCGTTATAAAGTTTGACACAGACATTAGCCTTGCACTGTTTTTGCAGGGCAAATGTGACCGGATACACATAAATATCCACTGCTGTATGGACATCGTTATGTTAATGTACAAAATAAACCTGATTTAAGTCCACAAAGCGGGATTGAAGCGTCTTCTTTTATAATTGTATTGACACTATGCGGCTGTGGTGATGAATTACATAACAATTTTACTATGTTTATTACAAACGCACTGTTTTAAAAACGTTTTAAACTTGTAAAACTCATTCTTGATCACATTTGATGATGATTGATGAGCACAGCCAGCTGAACAAATCTTTTAATCCCGGTTGCTTTGCGCACGTCCTGTCTTATTGATATGATTATACACATTACTATGGAGACATGTTAATACCCGGTTGCCAATCAATTCGGTGGGCGTGGAAACCGCATTCCAACGTCAAGTTGCGGTTGTCCTCAAAATGAGAGGGAATTTTATTTTAACGTCAGGAAAAGAAAAAAAAAAAATGAGATTTATTGTCTTTATATCACCCCAATATGACTGTGGACACACTATACCTGCACACAGTTCTGTCCAAACAGCTTACAAAAGAGGATTTTCATCATAGGTGCCCTTTAAGGCTATGATTCAAAAGTGACATCATTGGATGGAGGAGAAGCTGACAGTGATCAAGGATGCGTTCTATCATTGAATTGTATGATTTTATGCTTGTTTTTGTGATTTTCTGAGAACGACAAGCTAAAGGTCAGACCCTGTCACATTTTTTATAAGTGAAAATGTACGTTTCTGGTAGAACGTCCCTAATATAAGCATTGTGTTTTGGTGATAGTGTGTATGTTTCGAGCTGGATATCTCACTGTCTTTAAGAAGAAGACATCCGAATGCTGTGATGGTCACAAACACAGAGCACATCCCATCCAAGCGCACCGCAAACCAGCGTGAAGTGGTCAAAAAAAGGAACCAGGCCTCTGTAGATGCAAACATAACATATCAGACAACACATTTATAACATTAAGAGTTAATTCTGGAAGTAACTGACCTGAATGCAGATCCTGGTGAGCATCAAATGTTTGCTGAAACCTTTCCTCCGCTTTAAAGGCACGAATGGTCCACAGGCCTTGCAGTGAGGAGGACAGATGGGAGAAAACAGGACTTCGAGCTGTAGAAAAAACGAAAATACACAAACTTACAGGACGTACAGCAAATATGCTCTGAAGAATCATTACTGGTGGCGATGTTAGTTTCATGGTTGTCAGGAGAAAACCTGAGAGGCTTACTGGTGGATTCGATGCGCTTGACGTCTCGTGATGTCCGCAGGAAGTAGCGGCGCAGAAACAGGAAGCAAATCAACAGGGGAAGAACAGGGATCAGAATCCAAGGGATGACAGAAGATGCAACAGCAATCACGCCAACAATTTGCAGAAACACCTGTCATGCAAGAAAGCACAAATAAAAGAAAAGAAAATTAATTAATATAAAAAAGAAATAAGAAATAAAAAAATATAAGAAACATTTTCATACTACTGAACTGGATCGGCATTGCAAAACGAAAAACTGAGAAACAAAAATTATAGTATTTATCAGTAAAAATGACAGTACTGATATTTACCTTTGATTTACCTCTGATATTTGTTCATTTCAAACAGTAAACATCCACCATTTATTCTGAAAATACCCACTTGACACTGTATTCTTTTACAAGCCCACAGCTCCTGATATTAAATATGAAAATACCTCACTCGAAGCAGCAGCCCATGTTTAATACAAATAAATGGCATCGAGTATACAATCAGATATTCACACTAAGCCATATGGCGATACAGGATTTATTTACATATTATGTTTAGCCATAAACTGTCCTCCAAATGGGAAGTGAGCTGTAGAAACCCTGCGTCACAGTGGTTTAACTCTGCTGGCTCATTAAATACACTTTGTGGCTTTGGTTGATTCTTTTGACCACAAAGATTTGACAAAGAAGGTGGAAGAAAAAAGCGTGAGGCTGCCATTACAGCATGACTCGACACTTTCTGAACCAGATCTCACTCTAATCATCCATAATCCCTGAAACCATGTTAACAACTTAAGGTCAGTGTGCGAATGACCACAGACTACAGAGGAACACAACCTGACAAAAGCATTTCTGTGCTGGCGATTTTGGGATTCGCCATGTAGAAGAGCCTCAAGAACGTCAGAGTGAGCTTTTCTTCCTGCGAGCTTCTTTTAGGAAACCACTCTGGTCTCTTTGTCATTGTGGTCATGTTCAGGTAACGAATATCAGAATACTGAGCACTGTGTACGGTTTCTTAAAAATAACATGTTGCACTCAAAAAATCATTCAAACTACTTATTTAAACTGAGCCGAACACAATTTATGAGGTTTTTTGGGGGGACAGTTTAATTATTTTTATAAATTTAAAGATGCTGTACGTAAGTTTTTGACTCTTCTAAAGCATAAAAATACCATAATATGTTTGCAGATATTTAAGAAACATCCTAAGTGAACATTCTTGTTTATCTGAAAAACAATGCTGAAGTCAGATATTCTGCTTTAAAAATGTCTTTGTTTAGTTTTTTTTAACCCACCCAATGCCAGTTTAGCCAACTATATTTCAGCACCCCGGGTAGCCTTGATGGAAAACAGCATATTTCATTCATTCATTCAGAAAGGCTCTCAAAGCATGCGTCCGTGACCAAAATGCAACCTTCACATGAGGTTATTAATTAGCAAATAATATATATATTACGAGGGTAAACATTAGGTGAGCAGGTTACATTGTAACCGCTTGTCCTAACAACACACTACATGATGAGATTTGCAGTGATAAGCAATTTGGCTGTGTGCACTAGACGAAACACAACAGAAATTTGAATACAGCCATTCAGAAGCACAGAATATCAGTGTATCCTGTTGTTCAGCTGCAAGAAATAGAAGCAATATAGCAATCTAGAGTCTATAGCAATCTAGAGTCTATAGCAATCTAGAGTCTAAAACAATCGATTGGCTCTTTTACAAGAAGGCAGGGCTTCATTAGCTAGAGAGGCTATAATGACGGTTACATTTTTCCTCATTCAAAACTATATACCTGTGACATCTTGTGTATTCTAAAGTCTTTAGCCTCATTCATGAAACACAAGCAGAACAAACTTGTGTAAATCGGAAGTAAAGCTATTATGACGTTAATTGTTTTTGGTCTATATTTCCCAAATGTTAGTTCCCTAACTAAAAGTAAATGCGGCATAAAATTACGTTCTTTTTGTCAAACTGATTACACAGACTGCCTATGCACTGTCAGAATATTGCAAGATGGTTGGCATGTCTTTTTATTTGAAACTAAAACAGTAACTGTTTAATTCTGGGTAAAACAGAGCTTATCACTGTCACTTTTTCCCTGGCATGTAATCCTTTGATGAGGGGCGGGACAAATCTACTTTTAGAGGTCTCCATAACCCTGGACCAGGCCGTATCCTGAGCAGATGCTGTGCCAGTCATGGAGGGGTGGAGAGCATGAGACTGATTCCTGAAAGACCCAGTGACAGACGAGTCTCCACATTGACTCATGGGCCAGCCTGTACACCCACCGGTGACCTACCCACACCTGCACATCGATGGATTTGCTCTTCAGTGTTTGGACTTTCAGCAGTGAAAATTAAACCACACTGAACTGAACTGAACTTCAACTCTGAAAACAGGACTGACATGGTTTCAATTTCAATTGACCAGAACTTATATGTTAAGCTGCTTTGACACAATCAACTATAGAAATAAAGATGAATTGACTTGACTAAATAAATCTTAAATAAGATACAAATTAGTCTACTTTATTACTGAAATGTGTATTTTGTGAATAAATGTTCTGAAGTAAAGATTTCCTGTGCTCAAGTTAGTAGGGAGTAGTGAACACTTTGTTCAGAATTACAGGGTCCCTACAGAGCATGAATAAAGCTCATAAAGGACCGAAGGAACTGAGAAGTAATGATCACTTAACTATCACTGGAAGTGGTAAATAGGTTTGATCACAGATACATTTTTATTTAATTTGCAAGTTAAGATTTACATGATATTTGTTACTGCTAATAAGTAAAGGGAATGGAAAAACTACCTTAGTTGTTTATTTGCACCTTAAGTGTTAATGCACTTTTATACATACCAGAACTTTTCAAATGAAAGTAGGCAATACACTACTTTTGAACTCAATGCTGTGATTAAATCATGATTAAAATTTGTAAGCACTATCAGAAACACAACAGGAACTCTTTAAATTCCAAATCAGAAAGTCACAGCTTGAATAATGACACTTTGCTGACATTCATGCACTAATACGAGCGATACTGCAAGGTAATATTCAACAACGCATGCTGACTTTGCTCTGTACCACTAAAGTGAGAGAGGACTGTGGGAAAGCCAAATTGACTTCAGAGTTTTCTCATCTTGAGATAGAACAAGAAGGATCTGCTGCCCCACACAATGAAAAGCTCCTTAAATGAAAGACTATTGTACTTCCACTCCGACTGTCAAGTTTCAGACAATGGTGCTCTGAGCACATAAAGTGACGCCTGTCAGCCACTTATTGACCACATTGTCATTTGCCAGGGAAAAAGCCACAATATGTTGTTGGTCTACAACACTTGGTTTACCAGAGCGAATAATGCACATGGCCACAAGTGATGGGTGCTCGAATACAGCAAACGTCAGCTGTGTATGTCAGCAGATGCTACACTACAAAACATACCTGGATGAAATCCACAAATGTCCACGGAAGTAAGGAGTCAAGGTGGCCGATGTCTTTAGAGAAGCGGTTGAGGATTCTTCCTGAAATTAAAAAGGAAAAAGCAAATGAGCAACAAAACATTTTTCACTTTCACAAGCAGGGGAGAAGGCTTTTTAGCGGCACTGAATACACTGTTTTGATATACATTCTTTAAGTAGTTATGTTTTCGACAACAGAAACTAGTTTTTTGTTAGAAGGAAGTTGCTAGGCAACAGAGGCACGCATATTTAAAGTCATACATATCAGACACTGAAATGTATGTGATCATTTTGAACGCTATGATAATTAAAAGGTTAAAATACTCATAGCTCTGTGTTTTGTAATTTTAATCAAATAACAATGTTAGAAAGAAACACATATTAAGAAACATTCAGGGTATTATAGATATGCGTGTTTTAATTTCGACAAAGTTATTCAATTGTAAAAATGAAAAATGGTCAAAATGACCGCTTCAATGGTAGTGTTGTCACCATACTGGAATTCGATACCAATCGGTGCTGAAATTGAAAAAAATGTCCATTTCCCGCAAACATTTGAGCGCTGTTTTTTGCCATTGTGTTCACGTGCTCAACAAAAAAGACTGTGATTGGCCATGAAGGTCACAGAACTCACCGGTGTTTACTGAGGATATTGGGACACTGGAGCGTTTTAAAGCCGCGAAGATCAGCTGGACTGTTTATAAGCTGACATACGAGCGATCCGCTGATGAATCGACTGATCTTCACGGCTTTAAACTGCTCCTGTAGTGTCCCTGTATCAGTAGTTACACTCAGTAAACGGCGGAGAGTTCAATGAACTGATGACCTTCACGGCCAATCACAGGCATTTCTGTTGAGCACGTGAACACAATGGCAAATCAGCGCTGCTTAAGAACGTACTCAACAGCACTCAAATGTTAGCGGTAAATGGACATTTTTTACATTTCACTACCGATTGGTGTCGAATTCCAGTATGGTGACAACACTACTCAGTAGCGCTAGTGTTAAAATATTGTCAGATATTTTATCTCAAAATAAAGAATATGGATCTTTTGAACTTTCGCTATAAACATTTTTTTTTTTTATTTTAAATGTGGATCGCTGTAGCAAAGTAATGCTTTATGACTCACAATGTGTAACAATGAGTAATATTGTCACAAATTAATAAAAAAAACTTTTGCTTTTTGTCAAAAAATGTTTTTCAAATGCTTTCAACTGATATATGGTTTTTCTTGATTGCTTTAGATTTGGACTACAATATTACTGTTTAAAATATGCAAGTGGAAAAAGGACCTACAAGTTGGAGAGTGACAGTAAATGTCTTTTAATCCATTACTCATGTAACAAAAAAAAACTGTGTATTTGTCATGTACCACGTCTTAGGGCCAGGACACAAGCCGACGGCAAACAACTAGAACCAATGAAACCCAACTGTGTTGTTGCTTCAAGTTTAATTGGGTCTGGACCAAAAAGCTGCACACCAAACGAACAAATGCTGAATGAAACGAGAGCTGTTTTTTTTAGCGTTCTGCAAAAGGGAAACTAAACTTCTGACGTGCACAGACAATATGTAAACAAAACAGCATTTAGTACCATTGTGTGTGGCTGTCTGCTGTGTACCAGCCCTTAGACCTTTCCAAAAAATAGTTTGTCATGATTAGATTATGATTTAATTGCAATGAATTGAAGAGTGAGACAATTAAGGGGTTAATAGTATATTTCAAGGAGGAAAAAAAATTCTTGGAAGGTCTTATTTGTCACTGGCCAACTGATTGTGACAAAAGCACCACTAATTAAACAATAAAATCTGAAATGCTGACAGTGATATGTTTTTTTTTTGTTTTGTTGCATTTGTTATCAGTAACAATACCATATTGCCATTTACTTTTTATCTAATTGGTTGCGATAACATTGACCATAAAGGCCTTTAACCTCTGCTTTGAGTGACTTGAAGGATAATAAATGACAGATTAAACACAAATAATGCAAACAAAGGAGAACTCAATCAACAACAGCTCCTGCTGGATAACAGTTGCTCATTTGTCAGGAAGAGATTACGAGTCCCAAAGTCAAAGAACTGACAGATATTATAATATAAACGGCCAATAGAGTCAACCATTCCTTACAACCAGATTAGGATTAAAAAAAATACAGAAAACAGTAGTAGAAGATCAATCATTATGAGCTTATTCCAACCATAAATATTGCACAAAGTGATTTCTAGAGAGCATCTCTGTAATGGAGCCTCACATGTTCAGTGATGATAACAGTATCATAAAAAAAGCCCCAACTGACTCTTCAGCGACCATAAAACTCTCTATTAGACTTTTGAGACTTGTAAACGCGTTTTTTGCTGGTGTTATCAACAGCAACACCCCGATAAGGAGACCTCAATGGCACAGAACCCAGATCTGATGTTTGTTCTCTACGTGGTGAGAAGAAACTAGAGTATACTGCCCATATCAGGACACCACCATTATCTACATATACGTGTGTACTTTTTTTACTTGATTTTATTTCAAGGAGATGCCTCTGAATTGGTATCTAGATATATTGACAGACTGTTTAAGGCATTCCCAAAACAGTTTGGTTAAACACAACATCAATGCTCTGCAAAAGATAGAAAATTATACTGTTTTAAAATGTCACAAAGGCAAAATAATAAACCAATTATGGCAAATTTAATTTCTAAATGAACAAATCGCTTTTATTATTAACAAGTATTATTATATTATTAAATAGTATTATTATTATTATTAATATTATTATTAACAAAACATTATTATTAAGAAAACAATCTTCATATGAAATAATCTCCAAATACTGCTTCATATCTTGTAGGTAAAATGTCATTGCAGAAAAAGGATTATAATAGGAAGTCCTCAAAATACTTCAGGGTTTATCAATATAGATCATCATTTTCCAGAGGTAAGCATAAGAAAAACACCAATTCACACACACACACACACACACACACACACACACACACACACACACAC
>CAIGQW010055671.1:1791085-1804151 GCA_903798125.1 Danio choprae | reverse complement strand
AATAATAATAATAATAATAATAATAATAATAATAATAATCAATAATATAAACTAATAATATAAATGTATAAAATAAATAATATATAATAATAATAATAATTATATAAACTAATAATAAAAATGTATAAAATAAATAATAAGTAAATGAGTAAAGCGCTCATCATACCTGCAGGCATGATGCGATGCATGGCCACCGACAGGAAGAAGATGGCATCGCTATAATACGCGCCCGAACCGGCACTAAAGTGCTTTTGCATAGCCTCCACGATGGGGAACAATTTCTCCGTAAGAGTATCAACATTGTGAAACACGACCTGTAACAAACAACAGACAACATCAGTGTTACTTTAGGATGTTTGTGTGACCCTACTGACATAGTAAAGAGAATTAAGATGTTTTTCTGCTCTTCACTGAGGGTTTTGGCACTGGGGTTTCATTCTCAGGTGCTCACGATTTAACTCACTGAACCCTAACAGTCGTCTTTTACTTTTCCTTCCATTGAAAAACACACAATACCTCTGTTTGTCCGCAGCAATCACCCACTAATCCTGCTCTGCAATGTTAGGCGTTTGGCGAGGACTCAGCGCATGCAATCAGATAATGTGCATCTCTCGCTAGGGTGCACAAAGAGGATTGAGGAGGCTGCCGTTCAGTCAACACTGATTTCATATTAAGGTTTTGTTTCCAGAAGTAATATAAGTTTCTGCCATAGGATCAGCATTAGTCTGGTGGCACGAATTCAGCACAAGATCAGATTTAAATGTCCTGTGAAATTAAAATACAATTTTTTATTGTTAGTATCAGTGTGTTATATTTACGGATATCTATATAATCTATTGTGCTCCAAAACAGTGACAAAATACACATTTAGAAGATCTAAAATTAATACAAATATGTAAAGCTTGTATTTTGTCACTTCCGCCTAAATGGATCAACAATTTTTTCCACGTCACCTCATACTTCAGTTTCTCTTCAAATCTTCTGACCAATCATATGCTCTCTAGTACCTGACATGCCTTGCCCCTTTCAGGACGCTTCTTATTTGATGAGCTTGAGCTCAACCACTCTGACTGACAGAGCTGTGATAAAAACGAAACGCTATTGGCTGTTTTTTAAAAAGGGAGGAGCTACTCGATGTCCCACCCTCTCTTCATTTTTAAGTAGAGATTACGTCAAACATTAAACAAAAAAATGCACATTTCAAAGCACTTTGCGGGACCTTTAAGACTCAAGAAACACTTAAATAATGTAAAAAAGCAAGTAGAGTAAAAAAAGTAAGTGCAACAGTACTGTCAGGTTAATATTTGCTTGATGTAAATATAGACTGTGGTGTAAAATAATGAATTACAATTAGCCAATTTACTGCAGTTGAGTGGTTTTTCCAAGGAATTGTACTTTAATTGTTTTAAAATGGTGTACTTTTACCTTGAGTACATTTTTAGTGCAGTATTGGTACTTTGACGGTGCTATTTTTCTTCAACCTGCAGTCACTACTTGATATGTTTAATGTCTACGGTGATTTGTTAAGAAGAATAATCAGTCCCAGCATCAGAAAGATTGCCCTCAAGACATGGATGCTTCATAAATGCAGCAAACATGAATGTGGAAGCATTCAAAGTGTCCAAAAAGACACAAAATGATTACATGCAACAACAGAGAGACTGTTCAGACTGCATGTCACTGATGAGAAGAGTAAGGATGTCTACTGCATGGTGACTGAAATCTTGAAATGGCCTTAAACAATAACTAATTGCACTACAGAATATTACGTTTTCAAATACATGCACAAACTGCATTTATTCTATCAGTGCTGCATGAAAATGTTTTGTGCTGCCAAATGCTAGACACTCATAGCTTGTTAGTCAGGTGTTTAAAGTGCATAATGAGTGTTAACACATCTTCACAGCAAGATTTTTGCTCTGTGGCTTACACAGATTTCACTCTGCATGTAAACAAATCAACCTGCTTTCTGTAGGCTTATTATGGACATACAGCAGGGAAAATAAGTATTGAACACGTCACCATTTTTCTCAGAAAATATATTTATATAGGTGCCATTGACTTTTCCTTGGATGTTGGCAACAACCAAAGAAATCCATATATGCAAAGAAAACAAATCTAATTAGTTTACAAATTAAGTTATGTGTAAGAAAATTAAATGACGCAGGGAAAAAGTATTAAACACATGAAGAAAGGGAGGTGCAGAAAGGCAGTGAAAGCCCAGACAGCAGCTGAAATCTCTCAGTAGTTATCAGCAACTCTCTGCCCTTCATCAGTGTAAATTAATATCAGCTGCTTCAGTCCAACATCTACATTAGCAGGATGATGAAGATGAAGCAGGGTGGACATTTCAGCAAGACAATGATCCAAACACACAACCAAGAAAACTCTCAAATGCTTTCAGAGAAAGAAAATCAAGCTGTAGAATGGCCTAGCCAATCACTTGACTTAAATCCAATAGAAAATACAAAATAAAGCTCAGATATGACGAGACCCACAGAACCATCAAGATTTTTACACTCTGTTGAAGTCTGTGGAAAAACTCACACCTGAGCAATTCATATGACTTCATTCTCCATATGAGGCGTCTTTAAGCTGCCGTCACCAAAAAAGCCTTTTATATAAAGTATTAAATACGTTTCAGTAGTTCAGTACTTTCTCCTTGTGTCATTTCTTTGTTATTATACACATATGTTATTATACATATATGTTTTTATGTTTGTAATATTTGGGTTTTCTACAAAAATCTGGTTCAATTCCATGTTAACAGCTCCTTTAGAAATATTATTCCCAGGAACAAAACATGATGTGTTCAATACTTATTTCCCCCACTGCTTGAAAATACACAATCTAAACCTGTTTATATGAAATACGCCTGGTCCAGAGCAGGTTTGAGCTTCCAGACCTGTTGCTATGACAACAACTCTCGGATGAATTTTGAAGAACGAAACTATTCTGGATCGTATCAAATCGTCAATAACCAAAACCAGCTAATTGAGTGATCCACATACAAAGAAGGACCCCAGGACTTGATTTTGCCATTGGGAATAAATTGGATTGTTGTGGTTTGCTCATATGATCTCATTTGAGTGACAGGCTGATCTTGCCCAAACAAAATAATAATAATAATAATAATAAATTATTTAATGGTGAAATTACCAGCACAAGCATTTTCTATCACTCCCTCGAGTGACCCAAGATCTAAGTTCTTTAAAACAGTCATTTTACTGTACTTCAATTCTCAACCTTGAAATTAAGTTACAACCATCAAACCTTTGGACGAATGCCATCTTTGGACGAACGCAATCTGCTGACTTATCACAGGCTACAGCAGTGCAAACAGACTCAATAAGTCTATGTAATTTACCTTCGTACATCATTAACCAGCGCTGCGAACGGCTTCTCCCAGGCATACATCTTAATTATACGTATGCCAGAAACCACCTCATTCATAGTGCGTATCCGATTGTCAGTCAAAGCTGCGGTTTTACTCCTGTAAGACAGAGAGAGATGATATTATTGCAGTTGAACAAATAATGTTAGTGTGTCCCAAATTATGCTCTACTACACATGATGCCCTCAGCAGTCTAACGTATAATTCATGTAAGGCCGTTTAGTTATTCATCAGAGTTTGAAAGCTCCGTCCCTAAAAATAAGTGTATCATTGTGTATCATATTAAAAGTGCACTCTTTTTCTATGTGGATCTTCTTAATGTTATTTGAGCCATTTATACTGTATAATAATATAATATTTTTTTCTATTCTATTTTTAATTATGAGTGATCATGCAATTAAGAAGGGAAAAAAAACTTTTTCAATTAGGTAACATTTTTGTGAAAACATATCCAAGAATTAACTTATGAGGATGACCTGAATCAACATTTTCTTGACAAACAATTAAATATAAAAGAAACAATTTAAAATGTAAAAAAATATATTTTTAAATTTAAAATTAAAAAATTAAAAATAAATAAATAAACAAATATATATATATATATATATATATATGTATAAAATACGTTTTTAACTTTGTTAAAAAAAGAAAAATTCAATAATATAAATTGTATTAAGTAGTAAAATAAATAAATTACAAATTGTACACCAGCCACCCATTTAAAAAAATTAAACAATTAATTTGGTATTCATGTTGTTAGGCTGAGTTGTCAAAAAAAAAAACTTTCTTATAAATGTATAAATATATAATGAAAATAATAATATTATTATTATTGTTCTATTTTATTATAGTTTTTCTGCCTCTAAAGTAGTACGCTTTTCTTAAGTCATTTTTTCATCTGAACTACAAGCGAATCCTGAACTTGCACCTAAAATAAAGCCAGAAGCAAAGAGCATGTGTCTGAAAAGGTGACAATGATTCACTGCAGTTTTGCTGTGGTAAAACTGTACCACCATTACTTCTTATAAATGACCTTTCTGAAGATCATTAACATCACATTACAAGCAAAATAACTACTGTAACAGCAAAATACACAATCCTTAACAAGCAAAGTTCTCTCCTCTTGAACTCTTCTTTTGACCTTTCTAGATTATGTAATACACTAGAAAAATACTATTTCCTAGTATATTACATAGCAGTACATTAGATTACATAGTACTACTTTTAGTAAAAATACTATTTTACCGCTCAATAAAAAAACACATACAAAGTGCATAGATTTGTTGGCCAGGTTTTTAAGATATAAATGTGCCTTTTGAGATGCTTTCTGACATTATTCACCATGACATGAAGAGCATCATGTGACTGTGATTAGCCTCATAGTTCTCATAGTTTCTTTTCCCTGATCCAATTTAAAAGATTCCCTGTCAGAGCGATTCTGAGACTGTACCTGTACTTGGAAAACAGTTTCCCGAACATGGTCTGAAGCGGCATTAGAAAGACTAAAACTGCCATCCCAGCAAGGCACGATGGTCCGATCTCTTGCCAAAGCAGACCAATCACAGCTGCTGCTTGCAGAGGCCCCACCCACAGGAAGTGCAGAAAAATGGTCAACTAGGAAAACAAAGCAAAAAAAAAGCACATAAATTAAATCATTCAAGTTCTTTAACAAAAAAAAGTAAGTTTATTTTAAGGTACCATTTTTTACAAGTGTTCATAGTTTCATAGTAATTATGCATAATTAATTACATGTAACTAAGCTGCATTCTAACCCTAACCACACAGCACATATAATTCATTAATAGTACTAGTGGTGGGCAAAGATTAATCACATACAAAATAAAAGTTTAATACAATATAATGTGTGTGTACTGTCTACATTTATCATGTATATATACAAATATGCATGAATATATTAGATTTTTCTGTTAAGATATGAAATATACAGTTGAAATCAGAATTTTTAAACCCCCTTTGAAATTAATTTTTTTTATATTTCCCAAATGATGTTTAACAGAGCAAACGATTTTTCACAGTATGTCTGATAATATGTTTTCTTCTAGAGAAAGTCTTATTTGTTTTTTTTTGGCTAGAATAAAAGCAGTTTTAAGGTCTAAACTATTAGCCCCTTTAAGCAATATTTTTTCCTCGATAGTCTACAGAACAAACCATCGTTATACAATAACTTGCCTAATTACCCTATCCTGCCTAGTTAACCTAATTAACCTAGTTACGCCTTTAAATGTCACTTTAAGCTGTACAGAAGTGTCTTGAAAAATATCTAGTCAAATATTACGTACTGTCATCATGGCAAAGATAAAAGAAATCAGTTATTAAAACTATCATGTTTTAAAATGTGTTGAAAAAATCTAATGTCAAAACAAACTTTTATTTTGGATGTGATTAATCTTTGCCCAGCACTAAATATTACTCATTAAATGAAAGTGCAACCAAAAAAAGAAGGGGTGGGAGGAGATTTTACTGGGCTTTTACTGTAATACCATGATTTTGGTATATGTGGTTGGTACAATTTCTTTTTACCTTTTTAAAAAGTATCTTATGATCTGCAAGGCTACATTTATTTGATCTGAATTAGTACAATAGTATAATAATAATAATAATAATAATAATAATAATAATAACAACAACTACAACAACAATAATTTTGCATACATTTTAAATGTACCATTACCATAATACCATGTTTTTGTTGTACGATTGCTATATGGTTGGTAAAAATTTATTTTTAAAATAATAATAATAATAATTCCTTACATTTATATAGCGCTTTCCTAGACACTCAAAGCGCTTTACACATTGGGGGGAATCTCCTCATTCACCACCATTGTGTAGCATCAACCTGGGATGGCAGCCATATTGCGCCAGACCGCACACCACATTGGTGATGTGAAGCCAATTATGATATGGGGATGGTTAGGAGACCATGATGGATAAAGGCCAGGATTACTCTTTAACGAAGGATTTTTCACGATCTCATCCGAAAGACCCACACAGACCGCAGGTTGAGCACCCCCTGCTGGCCTCACTAGCACCACTTCCGGCAGCAACCTAGCTTTCCTATGTGGTCTCCCTGACCAGGTGCAGCCCTGCTTAGCTTCAGTGGGCGACCATGGGAGAGTTGCAGAGAGCTAGCTGCCAGCTATGGAAAGCATCTTATGCTATGGAAAACTACATTTATTTTATCTGAAATAGCCCAATAGTATAACAATAATAATGATAATAATATATTTGAATTCATTTTAAATATGCTATTACAGTAGTACCATATTTTTACGTAGTAGTTTACCTTTTTAAAAGTATCTTATGATCTGAAAGATTACATTTATTCATCAGAAATGGTGTAATAATAATAATAATAATAATAATAATAATAAATTTGAATACATTTTAAATGTCATTTATTCATTGGATGGTAATTCGTTTTAGCATAATTACTCCATACTTCAGTGTCACAATACTTTCAAAACCATTAAATCAAGTGGATTCATATAATTCTAACAAATGTTTTCATTCTAAAACAATATAACAATAAGCAGCATAAATAATATTTTTTGGGGAAAAAAAACTGCATTATTATTAAATACATTATGTTCTATTTTGATCGAATGAATGCACCCTTACCAAATAAAAATATTAATTTCCATTTATGACCTCAAACCTTTGAAAAGTAAATATATTTTAATAGGAATATAAAAAGTATAATAAATAAAATAAATATTATAATAAATATAATCAAAAGTACTATTTTTATGCGAATAAGTAATTGAATTATTGAATACATTTATTTATTATCATAAAACAGTACTACCAATCAGTGCACCAGTGTATACAGAATCATAAAATTAATTATATTAATTATATAATTATAAAATATAAAACATAATTTTTCTAAATAAATCAGTGCTCTTAAACACTGGCCCAAAGCCCTGACATTGCATGTTATAGTTCACATGACACTAGTTCTTAGAACAGGGCGCACAAGCTTTTATAATATCACTTTTTAAACAGTAGAGACTATTGTAGAGATTACTGTAGAATCCACAAAAAAGTGGCTTAAACTTCAAAGTGCTAATTTTAGGTTGCATTGCCTGAACACAAACAGAACTTCCTGCAATTCTTCTCTGAATCCCTCTGATGTGTGCTGGAAAACACAGGAGAAACGTCTCCAAGGACTGACGGAGAACAATGATGTTCCTACTTAAAACATACAGACTAAGTGCTCAGCTGGAATGAGTGTGGTTTCAAATGAATATGTGTGGTTTATGGAGCTACGCGGCTCACGGCCAACACTTTACATAACTGTTCATCACCACATTTCTCAACGTCACTGGAATAAAGATAATGAGAGAGTTATAGTGCATGTCAGAAGCCATGCCACATGAGACAGAGTTTAAATCTGTTAACTATTCATTTTAATTTGCCAATAGGGCTGGGCGGCATTTGTATGGAATGTTTTCATATTGTTTGATAACAACATATACAACCCTAAATCAGAAAAAAGTTGGGACAGTATGGAAATCGCTAATAAATAAATAAAAAAAGTAGTGATTTCTAAATTTATGTTGACTTGTATTTCATTGCAGACAATATGAACACAAAATGTTTCATGTTTTGTCTGGTCAACTTCATTTCACTTGTAAATATACATCCTTTCCTGTCATTCAGACCTGCAACACACTCCAAAGAAAGTTGGGACAGGAGCAGTTTAGGGCTAGTAATCAGGTAAATTGGTTAAATAACGATGTAATGTGAATGCAAACAGGTGATTTTAATTATGATTTGGTACAAAAGCAGCATCCAAGAAAGGTCTTGTTCTTTAGAAGCAAAGAGGATCGCCAGTTTGCCAACAAATACATGAGAAAATTATTGAAATGTTTAAAAACAATGTTCCTCAAAGAAAGATAGGAAGACATTTGGATATTTCACCTTCAACAGTGCATAACATCATTAAACGATTCAAGGAATCTAGAAAAATTTCAGTGAGTAAAAGACAAGGACGCAAGCCTAAGCTGAACAACTGTGATCTCCGATCCCTCAGGCAGCACTGCATCAAGAATATCACCACATGGGCTCAGGATTATTTTGGCAAACCTTTGACAAGTACCATAATACGTAGTTACATCCACAAATACCAGTGAAAACTAATGTGCCAAAAGGAAGCCCTATGTTAACAATGTCCAGAAGCATCTCTGGGCTCTGAGGCATCTGGGATGGACCATTACACGTACCGATGATGAATCAGTACTTGTCTGGCCTGTCTGCAGTCCTGACCTGTCTCCAATAGAGAATGTGTGGCGCATTTTAAAGCGCAAAATGTGACAACGAAGACCCCATATATACATACCCCATAAAATTACACCTCAAACACTTCACCACTTGGTGTCTTGGTGTCGTCTTTTAAGTGTTGTGAAAAGGAATGGCAACAAATATGTTGCAAAAACCAAAATTGGAATACGTGTTTATTTGGAAAAAAACAACAACAACAACAACAACAACAAAAATCATGTGGAACAAATTAAATAATGATTGTTGTATTGTCTGCAATGAAATACAAGTCAAAGTAAATTTAGAAATAACTACATTCTTTATTTTATTTGCATTTTCCATACTGTCCCTGTGCCATATGTTTACTGAATTGGGGTTGTATTTTTCATATGTGAACTTACAGACAAAAATAAAAATGTTATTTTTTTTAGGTCTGCTCAATTATGGGAAAACCATAATCATGATTATTTTGGTCATAATTGTAATCTTAATCATTTAAAATTATTATCAGTGGGCCAACATAACCAAAAAGATGGAGATAGAGTGGAGATATAGGGAGTTTTTTGCCCTGTAAATAAGGTTGCTATTACACCTATACTTTTCAAAAATCATGAAATTTCACAATTTGTCATACTGAAGCAGAATTGGACCAAGTTACAAAAAACTACCAAAAAGTTCTCACAATTATGGAAAAAAATAAATACAATAGAAACAAAAAATATATAGGCCTACAAATGAAACAAACTGTGCTTTAAGTATCTTCAGTGTCAGAATTAAACTTGATTTTTTATAATTAAAGCTACAAAAGTCCTTCAGTCAAGAGCAGTAAGGGATTTTGTCCTAGTCTCTTTTTGTTTGATTAATAACAATAAAAAGCAGAATATAGCATGCTGTCGCTTTAAGAAATGCGCGGTTCTGCTTATGGTTTCACTTTCACATGCCGTTTCATTCTCAGCTCTTTCTTTGTGTTCAGTTATTACATAACAAACGAGGGTTAATGCGAGTAATCAACTAAGCACCGGGTTTTGACAACTTTTGAATATATTATTTGACCATTTAGCCGCTCACACTTTACATGTGTGTTTGCTCGTTTCTGAGGCCGAGCACACGCACGCAACAAGCTTTCTTTCATGCTTTTAATAACATAAATGAATCAAATACACATCAAAAATGAAGAAAATGCCATGCTGCAGAATCAAGAACATACTTTCACTAATTTCCATGTGAAACTGAGCTAATACAGAGGAATGAATGCGGACTGCTGAAAGAGGGCGCGATATGATGCAACTGTATACTGTAACTCTTTTGTTGTAGTTGCAATAGTAAATAAAAAAATCAGTTATCACGCCATGCGATATGTCATCATGCAGCAAACTACAAGCCCCGGAGTGTCCGACCTGACGGCACCGTTTTCACCTCCACCCCCGCCTGCGCTCGGCTAATCTCGGCTGCAGCCGTGCTTCATGTTGAACGCACCTATTGACTTGCCACAAGTATTGCAGAAAATAAAAAATCTAACGAGTTCCACTTGACACAACAGTTTTTGGTCCCACTTTATATTAAGTGACCTTAACTAAGATGTACTTACACTGAAATTAGTAATTCGTTGCAATGTACTTATTGTAATGTAAATACATGTTTTAATACGTACCCTTACACCTTAACCCACCCTTAAACCTAACCAGACCACCAAACCAACCTTGTAATCTTACTCGTATCCCAGCTCAAAAGTACCAGAAATGTTCTGCAATACATTATGAACACATTAAGTACGTTGTATTTGTATTTTGATGTAAGTACAAAGTAGTTAAGGCCACCAATATAAAATGGGACCTAGTTTTTTTCCCTACTACAGAAGTCGAGTATTAGCCTAGTATTAACTGTTTGGTGACCAACATTCAACAGAAGATAAAAAAAACAAAACACACACACTGCTTTGGAAAACTTGAAGGTGACTAAATAGTGGGTATTGTTAATTTTTTAGCTGAACTATCCCTTTAAGACAATCTATTTGTAACCACTCCTGGTGCTCTGAATCACAGCCAATCTGTTCCCTGGTAACCCAAACCCTTTACGGTAAATCACTCCTGCTGCCTTTGGCGTTTTTAACTGGAAATGAAGTATGGGAAAATATTCTTTGACCAAACAAAGTGCCATGCCTGATTCTTTAAAGAAAAAAAGAAAAACGACACTACAGGAGACCCGCTTCAAAAAACAGGAAAAGGAGAACCTGTGACATGCATGGAGGAAGACGAAAAGTTATGAAAATTTCCTACCTCATCGAACTTATTGACGTCATTGGACAAAAGATTAACAATCTGCCCTGTGGTGGTTTGGCCCATTGCTGCGGCACTAAGGCACAGAGCCTAAAAGAAGAAGAAACAAAAAAGGGTTTACTGTGATAAGAAATTACCCTTAGCTGAAGCAAAAACTAACTTACTAATTAAGTCCTATCACTCACATTTATTAACACATTGTTTAAAAAATACCATTTAGTACATATACATATATTCATTCATTCATTTTCTTTTCGGCTTAGTCCCTTTATTAACCTGGGGTCGCCACAGCGGAATGAACCACCAACTTGTCCAGCATATGTTTTACGCAGCAGATGCCCTTCCAGCTGCAACCCATCACTGGGAAACATCCACACACACTCATTCACACACACATACACTGGGGACAATTTAGCTTACCCAATTTACCTATAGCGCATGTCTTTGGACTTGTGGGGGAAACCGGAGCACCCGGAGGGAACCCACGCCAACACGGGGAGAACATGCAAACTCCACACAGAAATTTTATTGTATTTCTTCTCCAATGGAAGAAACTGTAGATACAGTATATCGCAATATATATCATAAAAATATATATTGCAGTGTCAGATTTATCCAATATCGTGCAGCCCTAATTTGTAGATGGGAATTTTTGGATTATTCTTTGAAAAAACTCCCATTGTTCTCAATATAATTCTAAATAAATTAAGAGACAGGTTGAAAATGACCAGTTTCTCTGGATTTATTAGGTATGAGTTGGAGTAAAATGTAAATTTTTTGTTTTATTTTATTTTATAAAAGGTCTGATAACATTTCTTCCAAATTTCAAATAAAATATTTCCCCCACAGTCCAAAGACATGCACTATAGTTGAATTGAATAAGCTAAATTGGCCATAGTCTATGTGTGTGAATGTGAGAGTGTGTGGGTGTTTCCCAGTGCTGGGTACTGGGCCGTGCTGGGCCTTACGCAGGGCATCCACTGCGTAAAACATATGCTGGATAAGTTGGCGGTTCATTCCGCTGTGGCGACCCCTGATTAATAAAGGGACTAAGCTGAAAAGAAAATGAATGAATGAATAAATATTTAGAGCATTTTTATTTTCTTGAAAATGACAACTGGTCTGAATAATTCATGTTTTTGTGACTTAAAATCAGGGTTATCCCACCAAAAATGTTAATATCCATGTAAAAATGCTTTAATTTGACTTTTTTTATTTCAAGATTTGGAAAAGTCGTCAGCATTTTACAAAATAAAACAAAAATGATGTTTTACTTAAAGGCGTAGTTCACCCAAAAATGAAGATGTACTCACTGTTTACACACCCTTTACTTGTTCCAAACCTGTTTGAGATTCTTTGCCGAATACATTGCTTTCTTCTGTTAAACACAAAAGAAGATATTATGAAGAGAGCAGAAAACCTGTAACCATTGACTTCCATAGTAGGAAAAACAAATACTATGGTAGTCAATGATTACCGGTTTCCAGCTTACTTCAAAATATCTTCTTTTGTGTTTAACAGAAGAAAGAAACTCAAAGATTTAAAACGAGTAAAGAGCGAGTAAATGATGACAGAATATTCATTTTTGGGTGAACTATGCCTTTAAACACAGAGTAACTATAACCTGTAAATATAAAAAGCTGTATAAACTAATATGGTAATTATCACAAATTCAGATGCATTAATACTACTTTGGCACATCTTCAGTACATTTCTTTTTCAAGGGTAAGCTATTTATGTGTTTAAAGAAAACCTGACCTTCCTGTAGATCATGTGACACATTGCAATGCGAATTTTCATTCCAGCTCTTTGAACGTGGTAAAAGTAGAGATGATGGAGTAAAGCCAGGCCCAGGGTGGAGAGACAAACGCCTGTTGCATATCCATAAGCTTCAGATAAAGCTGCCATGTCATCGTGGCGATAGTTCTCAAAATACCTAATGAGTTTGCCCAAAAACACTGGCTGGATCACTTTTATTGACTCCTGTAATGGGTAAGAAGCAACATTAGGTGAGGAAACAATGTGAAATTATTCATATTTCTGATTTTGTGGTGGTAATTCCCAGAAATTTGTGGACAATTTTATTTTATCTATTTAATAAAAAAATAAA
>CAIGQW010055671.1:1738007-1761552 GCA_903798125.1 Danio choprae | reverse complement strand
CACACACACACACACACACACACACACACACACACACACACACACACCTAATAACATTGTGTTAAGTAAGTCCTTTGAGCACACATGCACAGACTCAAACACACCCACTTTCATGAAATTAATAATGTTATGACCCCTGTGGCTGTTTTCTGGGAAAATAAAGGCTCTTTATGAACTTATGAAACCCCTTGGGGAAAAGATGTGTGCTTAGTCATGTTACTTACAGTGTACTTTCATAATGATACAATTAAGAGAAAACTGTTACAGATAAGAGACGAGCATTGCAAATAAAAAGGATTGAAAATCTACTTGAAGCTCTACAATTACTAAAAAGATTAATACATTCTGTAATAAATGTATTCCTCATTGTTACTACATTGTACTGGATCTTATTATATTTATTTCAAAGTTTGCATATAATTAATTTTAATGACTCCAATTGAGGTGGCGCAGTGGGTAGCGCTGTTGCCTCACAGCGAGAAAGTCGCTGGTTCAAACCTCGGCTGGGTCAGTTGGCATTTCTGTGTGGAGTTTGCATGTTCTCCCCGTGTTGGTGTGGGTTTCCTCCGGGTGCTCCGGTTTCCCCCACAAGTCCAAAGACATGCACTGTAGGGGCTAAATTGTCCGTAGTGTATGTGGGTGATGGGTTGCGGCTGGAAGGGCATCCGCTGCGTAAAACATATGCTGGATAAGTTGGCGGTTCATTCCGCTGACCCCAGATTAATAAAGTGACTAAGCCAAAAAGAAAATTCATGAATGAGACTCCAATTGACATGCACTTAAGAAAGGAATATTTCATGAAAATAAACATTTCTGCCATCATTTACTCAACTTCCACCTGTACCAAACCTGTTTGAGTTTCTTTCTTCCGTTGAACACTGAAGAATGTTGGAGGAAAACAGCCATTGAGTCCCACAGTATTTTTGTTCCTAAATGGCTTTGTAACATGCCAACATTTTGTGTTCAGCAGTAGAAAGAACTTCATAAAAGTTTAGAACCAGTTTTTTAATGTTGGATGTTTGGGTGAACTGTCCCTTTAATTCAACTGGTACTAAAATCTACTTTTTTTTTTTTTTAAAGGGGACCTATTATGTCCCGTTTTACAAGATGTACAATAATTCGCTGATGTCTCTAGAGTGTGCGTGTGGTTTCAGCACAAAATACTACACAATTATTTTGTATTTGTGCAGTTTTGGTGACTGTTTCTTTAAAATTAAATGAGATTGTGTCCTTTTTAAAAGAGGGCGGAGCTACAAACGCAGACCGGCTGTAAAGTCTAAATAGGATACACGGCCGGCCGGCAGTGCGATATGCACATCAATACAGCATCATTTTTTATAACGCACAACAGCAACCACAAGTCTCTACTCCATCTTCAAAGGTCTCAGTAGTTGTCTTGACAACACAAACACTGCTGTCACCTCATTGGAAACCCCGCCTCTGCTTTCATTTGATTGGAGAATGAAACAGACGTGACTGACGTAACGCGCTGTTCCGCTTAGAGTTGGTTATTTTTCAACTGCAAGCCGCACTGGGCACAAAGGCACCTCTCAACACAAAAAGCGCGTTCGGTGTGATCGACCCCTAAGAGCTGAGTGATATGACATGAGGCATAATGGTGCATTAAATACACATATTCAAGTGCTCATGCGTTTGTTGCCAGCTCTATACTGCTCAGTGAGCGCCGTCTTTCGGATGAGACGTTAAACCGACTCTCTGTGGTCGTTAAAAATCCCAGGATGTCCTTCGAAAAGGAGTAGGGGTTTAACCCCGGCATCCTGGCCAAATTTGCCCACTGGCATCCTCATATGATAATTGGCTTCAACACTGTCTCCTCTCCACCAATCAGCTGGTGTGTGGTGTGCGGTCTGGCGCAATATGGCTGCCGTCGCGTCATCCAGGTGGATGCTGCACACTGGTGGTGGATGAGGAGATTCCCCCAAAAAATGTGTAAAGCACTTTGAGTGTCCAGAAAAGCACTATATAAATGTAAGTAATTATTATTATTATTATTAATATACACCATATGAACGTAAACACACACACAATTTAAAATGTATAAGCATTTTTAATCAGTGAAGATCATTGAAATGTCCTCAGTAATGGATCGTTTTCATAATTTAGTATGTAAGTGTGTACTGGTTGAGCTGCTGTACTGTTATATATGTCAGGGCTCACACACACAGACATGCACACGCACACAGATGATTGTTTACATTATCAATATGCAAATATATTAATAATATTCAGCAGAATGAACCGCCAATAACATTGGCAAATGTTTTACCGACGAATGCCCTTCTAATGTCTAATGAGGAGATTACCCCCAATGTGTAAAGCGCTTTGAGTGTCCAGAAAAGCTCTATATAAATGTAAGTAATTATTAATTATGTTTATTAAACTTTTCAAAACAGGGCGGAGCTACAGACACAGACCGGCAGATTCAAAACAGGACTAACGTTATCTGTGTGAAAACTGAAAATGTAAAAAAAGTGGTTCAGAATGCGTCTGTCTATGAAGACTAGTGCTCATTTCAGCATTATAAAACTCCACATTTATAATCTTCTTAGTCGCTGACATTATCTTCCGGAGGTAGATATGCTGTTTATGCTAATGAGGAAAAGATTGTCACTAATGGGCGGGGCTTTCCCCCTCTGATGACATGTACAGTGAGAGAATGTCAATCAAAGTGTTTCTGCAGAAGAAATAAATTATTACCATTACAACCTGGCTATATTCACACACTGTTGCCTCACAGCTGGTTCGAGCCTCGGCTGGGTCAGTTGGCGTTTCTGTGTGGAGTTTGCATGTTCTCCCCGTGTTCGCGTGGGTTTCCTCCGGGTGCTCCGGTTTCCCCCACAAGTCCAAAGACTGCTGTATAGGTGAATTGGGTAAGTTAAATTGTCTGTAGTGTATGTGTGTGAATAAGTGTGTATGGATGTTTCCCAGTGATGGGTTGCAGCTGGAAGGGCATCTGCTGCGTAAAACATATGCTGGATAAGTTGGCGGTTCATTCCGCTGTGGCGACCCCAGATTAATAAATGGACTAAGGTGAAAAGAAAATGAATGAATGAATGAATGTTGCCTCACAGATGTGTTTAAACCCTTATAAAATAGATTTTTGCACAATAGGTCCCCTTTAAAGTATATTATTTCTATAATAAGTACTCTTTTAAAGTGTACTTCATCACAAAGACCCTTTTAGCTTAAAAATAAACAAAGATAATTATAAATTAGACATGTCAGCCAGCATGCATGTACTGTGATCCTCGCTGGGATGTTTATATATGACATCTGAGCTGAAAGCCAGGTAAGCAGTCATCTGACTTCCAGAAACTTAAAAACAAGGCCCTGGGAAAATGGAGAGTCATAGATTCACATGAGCGACTGGTGAGTTTACTGACCGGTCCCAAGCAGAGCAGTCTCGTTTCATGGACCACAAACCGACACGTTGATGCTGCAAAAGAAAGAAATATTAGTATATTTTAGATAAGTAGCAAAGATTTGAGAAGAAAAAAAGGGGGAAGAAGAAAGAACCTGAGTAACGATGAACATACGTACAATGCAGATCTGGGGGTTTTTGTTGTCGGTGACGGGATGGATCTTTGTGTCCTGTTCAATGGCCATGGAAGCCTGGAAGGTCGCTCCTATTGGAGGGGTCGGTGGGAGCAACATCATATCGGTGGGCTGGCACTGGTCCAGTCTGTGGAGAGAGTGCTTCACCGACTCCGCTTCCACAACCAGATGCTACGACTTCCCTGTGCTGTGGGCTGTCGAAGGTATGAACATACTAGTTTTATTTTACAACCTCTAGGACAACTTTCTTGCGTCAACTAGACGTATGTCGATATTTGATAATTCAATATATCATCATATTAGCATTATAGCATCACAAAGTGGCTGCAGATTGCACATCCGTCATGCAAATCTCCTGTTCAGCCTTCCCAAAGAACCAGTTCAGTTTGTATATATTGCCATATTTGTTATACTACCAAAGCAAATATACAGTAAAAAGCATTTAATTTACTTTAAAAAAAAGGAGTAAACCCATTGACGTTGCCTTAAAGGAAACAAATTTACTTTAAAAAAGTCAGGGGCCTCATGGTGGCGCAGTGGTTCGAGCCTCAGCTGTGTCAGTTGGCATTTCTGTGTGGAGTTTGCATGTTCTCCCTGTGTTGGCGTGGGTTTCCTCTGGGTGCTTTGGTTTCCCCCACAAGTCCAAAGACATGCGCTATAAGTGAATTGGGTAGGCTAAATTGTCCGTAGTGTATGTGTGTGGATGTTTCCAAGTGATGGGTTGCAGCTGGAAGGGTATCCGCTGCATAAAACATATGCTGGATAAGTTGGCGGTTCATTCCGTTGTGGCGACAACAGATTAATAAAAGGACTAAGCCGAAATGAAAATGAATGAATGAATAAAAAAGTCAGTAACCCTGTTGTAACTTCCCAGCAGACACACAACATCATAAGACGTTATATTAGAGTACATTTAAGTCACCAGCGTCTAATGACAATGTTATTTTGACGTCCAATAACGATGTCAAATGACGTTGATATATTGTTGATTTTAGGTTGTGTTGGAACGTGACCAAAATCCAACGTCGAGTCAACATCTTAAACCAACGTCATATTGATGTCAAATACTGACATTTATTTGTCAGGTATGGCAACCAAAATCCAACGTCTGAAAGACGTCATAGTGGTAACGTCCACACAACGTCAAGCTGTAACATCATTAGACGTTGATATTTTGTTGTTTTTAGGTTGCGTTGGAAAGTGACCAAAATTAAAAGTCTGTCCAACGTTGGACATTGGCATCGGCCTGATGTTGGGTTTTGACGTAAGCCCGATTTTCTTTTCCAAACAAATTGAAACGTCCCACGATGTTGGGGTACAACGTCAATCTGACGTCATGTGCATGCTGGGTTGGAACTGTTAAGTTTATGTTCATGAATTTAGTTCATTTGCTCAATACATTTAAGGCAATGGGTTTACTCACTTTCTTTTTAAAGTATAGTTTTACTCACTTTTTTAGTGTATAAATACCACAAGAGGACTGTTCAAGTAACATTCCCTGTAAAGGATATACTTTTAAATAATTATCTAAATTATTTTTATCATTTAAATGTATAAATCATCTAAAAGTATATATATATATATATATATATATATATATATGACACATATATAGTGTCAGTTTGTTTTTTTCCCTCAATATTGTCCAGCCCAAATAAGTAGATATACAGGCAGGCAGACAAACAGACAGACAGACAGATAGACAGACAGACAGACAGACAGACAGACAGACAGACAGACAGACAGACAGACAGACAGACAGACAGACAGATAGATAGATAGATAGATAGATAGATAGATAGATAGATAGATAGATAGATAGTATTTGTGGAATGTAGAAAAATAAATTACAATATTAAGGTTTATAATATATGCTGTGGATTTTGACTGTCCAGGTTATCTTCAGATCGTGAGAGCTCTGCTGATGGCCGGGATGGGTGTCGGAGTTCTCGCTATTATCCTCAGTCTTGTAGGGATGGAGTGCACCTACATTGGAGGAACAGACAAAGAGAAGAACCGATCTGTGCGTGCAGCAGGCATCTGTCACGTATCAGGCGGTAAAAGTCTTCACAATGTTATCGTTAGAGTGTTCAGTGTGTGTGTGTGTGTGTGTATTTGACTGACCGTGTTGTTGTCTCAGGTTTGCTGGCGTCAGCTGGTTATGCAGTTTATGCTGAGCGTATTTATGCAGAGTATTACAACCCTACAATTGAGGACTTGCAGTAAGTACATGAAGTTTTACTATACAATACAATTCTATATATTCTTATGATGTCGTGGTTTGTGAGGGAAAGGAGCAAGACAAGAGCAGTACCGGACTCTGCCATTAAAACAAGAATAAACGTGACCGAAGTGAGTCCTGACTTAAGAAGTATGATTTTTGGTTTTTATCATAGAAACACTTTCAATCCACATGAAAAAATTCTAGTAATTTGTAGTAAATTGTGTTTTAAACCATACTGAACAGTAGTTAACTGTAGCCCTACTTACCGGCCACTTTATTAGGTACACCTGTCCAACTGCTCCTTAACGCAAATTTCTTATTCACATTTCTATCACATGGCAGCAACTCAATGCATTTAGGCATGTAGACATGGTCAAGACGATCTGCTGCATTTCAAACTGAGCATCAGAATGGGGATGCAAGGTGATTTAAGTGACTTTAGACGTGGCATGGTTGTTGGTGTCAAACAGAAACTCCTGATCTACTGGGATTTTCACGCATAATCATCTCTAGAATTTACAAAAAAATGGTCGGAAAAAGAGAAAATATCCAGTGATCGCAAATGCCTTGCTGATGCCAGAGGTCAGAGGAGAATGGCCAGACTGGATCGAGCTGATAGAAAGGCAACAGTAAGTCAAATAACCACTCGTTACAACTGAGGTATGCAGAAGAGCATCTCTGAACGCACAACACGTCCAACCTTGAGGCGGATGGGCTACAGCAGCAGAAGACCACACCGGGTGCCACTCCTGTCAGCTAAGAACAGGAAACTGAGGCTACAATTCGCACAGGCTTACCAAAATTGGACATTAGAAGATTGAAAAACAATGCCTGGTCTGATGAGTCTCGATTTCTGCTGCGACATTCGGATGGTAGGGTCAGAATTTGGCGTCAGCAACATGAAAGCATGGATCCATCCTGCCTTGTATCAACGATTTAGGCTGGTTCAGCCGACAAATCTGCAGCAACTGCGTGATGTTATCATGTCAATATGGACCAAAATCTCTGAAGAATATTTCCAGTACCCTCTATGCCACGAAGTATTAAGACAGCTCTGAAGGCAAAAGGGTATTTAACCGGTACTTGTGAGATGTACCTAATAAAGTGGCCAGTGAGTGTATATTGTAGTATCCCTGCTGAAAAAAACAGCATGCAGGTAAACTTTCGGCAGGGCTATACAACTCTTAGCAAACTCTAATATTAAGTGTAGTGAACTGATAATCTGTAATAAATACTGTAGTAGTACACTTTAGACTTTGCTACAGTAACCTTTGTTGTATTGTAGTACAATATTCCTTGTAGTTGTAGTTAACTACATTATGCGGTAACTTGTTTATATTACTAATGCTGTTGTGTTACCGTCATGGCGGGCGCACTCTCCACAAACACACAGGGGTTATCAAAAACGTCTTCTTATTAACTAATACTTTGTGGGAAACAGGAATGCAGATGAGGTTGTCGATAGACCGGACGAAGACTAACCAAAACTCAAGAGTATAAATACACAAGACATGACTAACTGATGACAAGCAGGGATGTAAACACAGGCGGAGCTAATGAACACTAACAAACGGCGGGAAAACAGAACAAAAAGCACATGGAACGCATGACGGGGGAACACAGAATCCAACTACAGAATTACCACAACCGATTAAATTCAAAAGTACTTTCTATATAGATCAGTGAGTACTTTACTATATTATCATTCAAAAACGCTTTAGTATTTACTATAAATTACTATAGTCTTTTATCATGTGGCCAAAAAAAGTGGATATTAAACTGATCAACATTTCTTGTATTTACAGTATATTTTTTATTAAGGTGTTCATGTTTTCAGATATGAATTGGGAGTTCCATTGTTTCTTGGATGGTCGGGATGTGCTGTTCAGATCACTGGAGGGGCTTTTTTTCTAGTTTCAGTCTCCAGAATCTCATCTCAGACATACGTTCAGTAAGTGTTTAACTAATAATAATAATAATATATGTATTATATTAATGCAGAGCTTGGGGGGATGTGACAGTGGTCAGCACTGTCGCCTCTCAGCAAGAAGGTCGCTGGTTCGAATCCCGGCTGGGCCAGTTGGGTTTTCTGTGTGGAGTTTGCATGTTCTCCCCGTGTTGGCGTGGGTTTCCTCCGGGTGCTCCGGTTTCCGCCACAATCCAAAGACATGCGGTACAGGTGAATTGAAAAAACTAAATTGGCCGTAGTGTATGAATGTGTGTGAATGAGTGTGTATGGATGTTTTCCAGGACTGGGTTGTGGCTGGAAGTGCATCCACTGTGTAAAACATATGCTGGAATAGTTGATGGTTCATTCCACTGTGGCGACCCTTGATAAATAAGGGACCAAGCCGAAGGGAAATGAATGAATGAATAAACTATTGCTTTTAATTGACGTTTTCTTATGTTTTGTCCTCAGTGCACCGACTCTCAGCGTTCCTGTTGTGGAGGGCAATGCCTTGCGTTCTTCTCGCACAAACATTTCCATCATATCCGAACATTCCACAAACTCCAAAACGTCAGCGGTGTCCGTGCTCTCCTCAAAGTCTGAAATAACAGCCGTGTCCAAAGCTCCATCAAAGAAGTCACGTGTCTCCAGAAGCGAACGGCCCTCAAGATCTCGACGCTCCGATAAACCGAAAGACTCCGTCAGATCTGAAATGTCAGAATCGGTGAGCTTCTCGCACTCCTCAAGGACCAGCAGACCACATATCAACAATAAGGCGTCTTCTACATCCAGAGGAGCCACACGTCAGTTCGTCAGGAGCTCCTACCTCTGAAATATCACTGGATCTGGAAAAACAATGGATCAGTGGATGACGTGATATGAATGCCCTCATGTCTGCAGTGTAATCAGGTAGATCGGAGAGTCAAACATCATTGAAAAATGGTAACGAACGACATCCATTTTGACGCTTACATCTAGGAATAGCGAGTCCCATACCCTAAATCTCATATATGGACCAAAAAATCTTTTATATTGTCATGATGCACAAGTTAATGCATTTAAAGAGGTTGTTCCACTACGATATCATATTTTAAACTTGTTGTGTGTAAAAAAAAAGTTGATGTGTAATGTAGCTGTGTGAACATAAACAACATCTCTGAATGTAATACGCTCAAAGTTCAACGCAAAGGGAGACATTGGCTTTTACAGAGTTAGCGTAACAAAGCCTACAGCGAATGAAGTTTGAGGACTACAAAAAATACATCTGGGTTAATGCGATCACAAACACGTCAGGTTACACATTCACCACGCGCACACAGCCAGCAAAAGGGGCGTGGCCAGAGGCACTGTTGTGCTGTAATGTAGCAGAGAAAGCTAAAATGGCGTCCAAACGCCGCTATTTCCACAGGAACATCTGAAATAGTTTAATTCCCCAAAGCTGCGTTCCAGAAAATGAACTATTTGGATAATTATGTGGTGTAGGTGTGATGAGTTTGTACTTCATCAAACATTTCTAATGGGAAAAAAATCTGAACACTGGATGGAGTTGTTGCTTCTTTCTGTTCTTGACATATTAGAGTGAAAGGGTTTTAAAGAGGGGGTTTTGGGAATGTATTTTTATCATTTTATAATTCAGAAAATGCTACAAGTGAAAAAAATTAACAAATCAGAAACTTTTGAGGAATAAAATTTTAAATATAATCAGGAAATGTATGTATGGTCATGTCTTAATGTTTGATGCATGTAAGAGCTACTCATTTCAAGGAAATGGTCTTTAAAAATATGTACTGTCATTGAAATCTACAGACGTCAATTGATTAATGCGACTAAATTAATGCGTCTTATTTTCTTTCAAAAACCTATTTTACTCTATGGCGGAAATACGCTGCCATAAAATATACATTAGTGTAAAAACAATAGTGAACAAGAACTGTTTCAGGGGTGTTGCTAGGGTTGAAAGGGATAAGGGTCTTAGCCCCAAAGAAGCACCAGTGCCCCCCCCAAAAAAAATTCTAGTTGACCTCGTTTAACACCCCCTGCCCGTCATCTTAGGTATTTTCATAAGAATAAAGTTGATTTAGGGCATCACGGTGGCGCAGTGGGTAACATGATCGCCTCACAGCAAGAAGGTCGCTGGTTCGAGCCCCGGCTGGGTCAGTTGGCGTTTCTGTGTGGAGTTTGCATGTTCTCCCCGTGTTCGTGTGTGTTTCCTCCGGGTGCTCCGGTTTCCCCCACAATTCCAAAGACATGCGGCATAGGTGAATTGATTAAGCTAAATTGTCCGTAGTGTATGAGTGTGTATGGATGTTTCCATATGCTGGATAAGTTGGCGGTTCATTCCGCTGTGGCGCCCCAGATTAATAAAGGGACTAAGCTGAAGGAAAATGAATGAATGAATGAATAAAGTTGATTTATAATCCAATGCTAACTGACGTAGCATGTTACAGTAGAATATAGCTATAAAATAATAAGCTAGATGCATGTACTCACTGTGATTTAACTATTACAGAGACAGATTTGACTGGCTATATCATATCTAGATAAATATGTCTAGATACCTATGTCATATCTAGAAAGCTAGTACAATTTACGTTTTTTTTCTGAATAATTTGCATGTATTTACATTGATTTGACACACATTTTATTGATTAGTTATTTTATTTCACCAAAACTACACACATTTTATACTGTGAAAACAAATATTAAGCTTCATCAGTAGTTAGAACTATTCAGCATCGTGAAACAGTTGTATTATTACCTCATCAGCTTCAGCTCCTCAAAATAATGAATGAATGACGACAGTGCAGTGATGGGATTTTTTTTAACACTTGCCGTGTGACAACAGTCCCACTCACACCTGCCGGTAGACACAGGTACTGCTGAACAGCTGACTATTTAAATACCCGACACAAAAGCTGCGTTAAGTGGAATGCGTGTGATGTATGTGGTTTTAAGTACTTGGATAACAAAATAAATGTTGTACAACCTATTGTTTTTAAGTCCAACATATTCCAAAAGATCAGGGACATTTTGACAATACATCAGGAGCTTAAACCCCCAAAGCCCCCCTCTCGCAACGCCACTGAACTGTTTTCTATTAGAATGTATAATAACATGTTAATTATTCCTCTGATGCAAAGCTAATATCAGTACTATCACTCGAAGGATCAGAAATCATTTTAGTTTGTTGCTCTAGTTGCCTTTATTCATTCATTTTCTTTTCGGCTTAGTCCCTTTATTAATCTGGGGTCGCCACAGTGGAATGAACCGCCAACTTATCCAGCATATGTTTTACGCAGCGGATGCCCTTCCAGCTGCAACCCATCACTGGGAAAAGAAACCTTTATTATTATCATCAATGTTGTTTTTGCAGGGCGGCACGGTGGCTCAGTGGTTAGCACTGTCGCCTCACATCAAGAAGGTCGCTAGTTTGAGTTATCATGTTCTCCCCGTGTTGGCGTGGGTTTCCTCTGGGTGCTCCGGTTTCCCCCACAAGTCCAAAGACATGCGCTATAGGTGAATTGGGTAAGCTAAATTGTCCGTAGTGTATGAGTGTGAATGGGTGTGTATGGATGTTTCCCAGAGATGGGTTGCAGCTGGAAGGGCATCCGCTGCATAAAACATATGCTGGATAAGTTGGTGGTTCATTCCGCTGTGGCGACCCCAGATTAATAAAGGGACTAAGCCGAAAAGAAAATGAATGAATAAAGGTTTCTAGAGCAACAAACTAAAATGATTTCTGATCATTCGAGTGATGGTTTCCTCTGGGTGCTCCGGTTTCCCCCACAGTCCAAAGACATGCACTGTAGGTGAATTGAACAAACTAAATTGGCCATAGTGTATGAGTGTGTGTGTAAATGTGAGAGTGTATGGGTGTTTCCCAGCACTGGGTTGCAGCTGGAAGGGCATCCGTTGTGTAAAACATATGCCGGAATAGTTGGCGGTTCATTCCACTGTGGCAACCTCTGAAATAGAGACTAAGCCGAAGGAAAAGGAATGAATGAATGTTGTTTCTGCAGCTTAATATTTCTGTGGAAATTGTGATACTTTTTTCTGCATGTTTCCAATATTTTATGTCATGTGTCAGAGTTACCATAGATAAAAGATGCCACAAACCAGATGGACGTACATGAAGGGCTCATCCAGACCCACAACAGTGATCATTCCTCCATCACAGCAGTCGCACATTAAAAACAGAGAAAAATCAGACTCAGAAAGAAATGATCTAAAAACAAACAATCGTTTAAATGTGTGAAAAACTCATTTTAATAAATCATTACTTTACACATTACAAAAACCTCTCAATATATTTCACTGCAGTGAGACTTTTATTATATAAACTATAAAAAAAAAAGTACGAGGCAATCATTTTTATTAATTTAAAGTGCAACACCCTCTGGATGTTTCCTAGCATTAGGTGTACATTTATGTCTGATATAAAGTACCGTTAACACTGTGGATATGTTAAACTCTTGGAGTGAAAGGCTGTTTTTGCACTGTTGTCCCTGAATCAACACTAAGCCTGAGCTACAACACGTCCTGGATTTTACAATGAGAAAGGATATTAGCATGAGGATGTTTTTGGTATTGCTCTGTTGCGTTTGATTAAATCTCATCTGAATCGTCCCAGTCACTGACAGTCACTAGACTGCTCTTCAGAGTGCTGGCCGTTCCTGCGTCTGTGAGGCCTGCAAAACACAGAGAAGCACATCACACTCGCATGATTAACATCACGACAAGCTAAAGGAGCACTGCTTATAAGAGAGACATCATAAAACAATGTTTAAAATGTGGTTTAGGTGGCTCAGTGGTAAGCACTGTCGCCTCACAGCAAGAAGGTCGCTGGTTTGAGTCCCGGCTGGGCCAGTCAGCATTTCTGTGTGGAGTTTGCATGTTCTCCCAGTGTTGGCCTGGGTTTCCTCCGGTTGCTCCGGTTTCCCCCACAACCCAAATACAAGCTGTATAGGTGAATTGAATAAACTAAATTGGCCGTAGTGTATGAGTGTGCGTATGTGTGAATGTGAGAGTGTATGGGTGTTTTCCAGTACTGGGCCGGAAGGGCATCCGCTGTGTAAAACATATGCCGGAATAGTTGGCGGTTCATTTCGTCAGCCGCATAGTAGCTTCTTGACGGGAAGCCTTCTCCATACCTCTGATGTATTGTTTTGTGAGTATTCGGGGAATTCAGGGAATTAGCTTGAGATAACTGGTAGTTGTTTTAATTAAAGTCAGATTAGTGTTGAGAATTTCCATGACACGTCAACAACACAAACCAAACTATTCATGGCCGTGGCTACAAACACAGCAGACCGTAGACAGGATTTAAAGCACCATTAAATTCAAATCTGTGTAGGTTTGTGCTGGAAGTGAAACTTGAGTTGTTGAAAACAAGTTCATAGGCTGTTTAGAATCTATTATTTCTTTTGAAATAATACATGTGTATCATCCATATTGTTCTAAGTCAAAAAAGGTAATATGAAAAAGCATAAAAGAGGCACATTACCTGAACTATTAAAAGAAAGCTTCTAAATTGTATACATAATGGACAATATAATTAAACAATGATTGTTTCTTCTCAAATTAAATGAGAAAAGTACTGTAGGATTTATGTTTAATAATCATGAGTTTTTTTCATCACAACACTGAATATATTTTGAGTTAAAAAAAAATATCTGCGCCAATAGCCTCGTGGGCAGTGTTCGCCATTGCGTTTCGGGCGTCCCAAGTTCAAGTCCCAGCTCGCAGACCTTTCTCGATCCCTTCAATTTCTGTTTACAACTTTGCTTCCTGTCCTATCACATTCATTCATTTTCCTTCGGCTTAGTCCCTTATTTATCAGAGATCGCCACAGTGGAATGAACCGCCAACTATTCCAGCATATGTTTTACACAGCGGATGCTCTTTCAGCTACAACCCAATACTGGGAAACACCCATACACTATGGGCAATTTTGCTTACCCAATTCACCTATAGCACATGTCTTGTGGGAAACTGGAGCACCCGGAGGAAACCCACGCCAACACGGGGAAAACATGCAAACTCCACACAGAAATGCCAACTGGCCCAGCCGGAACTCGAACCAGCGACCTTCTTGCTGTGAGGCGACAGTGCTAACCACTGAGCCATCGTGCCGCTGTTCTATCACAATAAAGTAAAAACATTTTAAAAAATTAAAGTACTTGGCTTATGTCCTTTGCCCGTTGAGGAGCCCCAGACACTGGTGCTGGTGTCCTGACTCTTGTCCAGGCTCTTCCTGATGGGTACAGGACACTGAGTGGGTTTGGCCACAGCGGGCACATCTTCCAGAGAGGAGATATCCCAGTCATCATCATCATCATCTTCATCTGAGTACTGAGAGTAACACAGGAGAGAAACACTCATTACAAATCTGGTATAGAGATGAAAATAAACAAATGTAACTAATTTCCTAATGGAGAAAAAAAAAAAAATTCTGGAAGCTAGGGATGCTTGATGAAAATGGCATTTTCATGCCACCCACTGCGCTACCCACTGCGCCACCACACCGCCAAATATATAATAGAAATATAAAAATAATGATAGAAAAGAACTTATAAAAATAGATTTTTTCATTTCAAGTAGGAATGCACTGAAATTAAAGTTCCCCCCACAGCTCTGGTTTCCCCCCACAGTCCAAAGACCAAAGGCACTATAGGTGAATTGAATAAACTAAACTAAACCAAACTAGTGTGTATGGATGTTTTCAAGTACTGGGTTGCAGCTGGAAGAGCATCCGCTGTGTAGTGTATGTGTGATAAGTTGGCTAAGCTGAAGGAAAATGAATGAATGAATTTTTGTTATAAATTTTTGGCCTAGAAGTTTAATTTCAGTGCATTCCTACTGGAAACTGTAATAATTTTTTTTTTCAAAAGGCCTTTTCTATCATCATCCTAAAAATGTTATATTCTGTCACTTTTTTTCTGACAACTTGCTTGCTGCATAAATGTATTCATTTCTTCCTAACTCCAAAGATCTGAAAGCTGTTTGAATTTACTGAAAATTGGCACATTGTTACAAGCCCCATAACATAGCCTCATGAGAAACATGTACTAAAACACTTCAATAAATGCTGAAATGGATAGTTCTCACAAAAATGACAATTCTGTCATCATTTATTTATTTACAAACCTTTCATTCTCCTTTTTTCTGCTGAACACAAAGCATCCATTGACTTCCATACTTCCCACTATGGATGTCAATGCTTTTTTCCCCCAAAATTCCTCAGAATATATTTGTTTTGTGTTCAACAGAAGTAAGAATTTTAGAACCGCTTGAGTGTGGATATATGGTGAGGAAATGTTCATTTAAGTGAATTATGCCTTACATTCATGTAGGCTATTAAATAAACATCTTTTAAAGGGTCTTACTTTAAGCTGTTTCTTTGCGTTCTGCTTTGTATTTCTGACGTCTGTTGGCTTTTCCAGAAATGTATTAACGCCCCCTGCTGGTTTCTTTGGACCTCGAGCCGCCAGCTGTTTTTCAAGGCTTTTGCCAAGAGCTTTGACATTGCCTATAGAAAACACACGGATAACACATACAGTTGAAGTCAGAATTATTAGCCCCCCTATATACTTTCCCCCAATTTCTGTTTAACAGAAAGTAGTTTCAACACATTTCTAAACATAATAGTTTTAATTTCTAATAACTGAATTCTTTTATCTTTGCCATGATGACAGTACATAATATTTTACTAGATATTTTTCAAGATACTAGTATTCAGCTTAAAGTGACATTTAAAGGCTCAACTAGGTTAATTAGGCAAGTTTTGGTAATTAGGCAAGTCATTGTATATCGATGGTTTGTTCTGTAGACATTCCAACTAAAATATTGCTTAAGTGGGCTAACAATACTGACCTAAAAACTGCTTTTATTCTAGCCAAAATAAAACAAATAAGACTTTCTCCAGAAGAAAAAATATTATAGGAAATACTGTGAAAAAAATCCTTGCTCAGTTAAACATCATTTGGGAAATATTTGAAAAAGAAAAAAAATTCACAGGAGGGCGAATCATTTTAACTTCAACAGTATATATAACAACATATCTGCAGTATTTGTTGCTTCTGTTTCAACACATGAGCTGACGCGAGTCTTACTGTGAGTGACGTTCTTCAGGTTTCCATTCTGGTCAGTGTGTTTGTGCAGCTGTGAGAGGTTGATCTCCTCCATCTCGCTGCCGTCGCTCCAGTCGCTGTCACTCAGTGTGGTCACGTTTGTTGGTTCTGCGCTGGTCAAGGCTGCAGCGGAGCGCACCGAGTGAGCCGTCGACTGTGTTTTAGCAGTGTTTTGGACTTTGGCTGTGCTGCTGTTGACCAGGACAGTTTTCTTCTGCGTTTGAGGGGATTCTTCATCAGATGATTCTTCTTCCTCTTCGTCTTCTTCTTCAGACGAGTCTTCATCAGAGCTGAATGGAGGAGTTCTGCAGGCAGGACACAATATGTGCAGGTGTATGAGAGTCAATGATGAACAGGGATTTATAGAGCTAAAGTCAAAATTATTAGCCTTATTAGCCTAAAAATTATTATCTTATTTTTTTTTTCTTTTTTAAATATTTCCCAAATTATGCTGTCATTTATTTACATTTGATTATTCAATTTCTGCACCTTAATACAGTTAGACTCTCCAGAAAACCATATAGAACTATTACATTTTTTTGCTTTATTGTATTTATCTACGCTTACAATTTGTTAATTATATTTCACACAGATGCACTCCCCTACCAAATCTTCCCAATCTGTTTACAATGATTAATTCTTTTCAAATAGAGCTATTCAAGTCATCAAATTATATTCATATCGCATTATATAGCGCAGAAAAAACGAAATGCAATTTTTCCTTTTTTTCCAATATTGTGCAGCCCTAGTTTATGTACCAAAAAATCTCATCGGGCATGTTTAGACCAAGACTCATTTGATGACTTAGTAAAAAAATCACAGAGGACCAGCAAATCACTAATCACTGTCACTTTAAACCTGTCAACATTTCTCAAAACACTAGACTTTACCCATCATTTTCAAAACAGTTTTTAAAATTGACTATGATCACTGATAATCTCCTGAACACTTCAGTCCTGTACCTGTGATCCTGCAGCGGTGTGGAGGTCTTGTGTGGGACGCTGGTTCTGCTGCGCGGGATAGGCTGAGGAGTTTTCTGCTGTTTAGTAGCAGGGCCCGACATCACTCGAGTTACTGTCGATGGAAAACTGCTGGATCTGGGTCTGGAATGAACCCCTGTGAGAGAACAATACATTAGCTTTACTCTATAAATAACTAACCCAGCAGTGACCTTGATGTCAAAATGTCTAAAACTGACATCAAGTACATAAAAAACACGTTTAAAAAACGCTAATTGATTTGAAGTCAAAACAAATGTGCTATTTTGATGTCAAAAAGATGTTTTTGTTTTCAGATGTTTCTTTTATTTTAAATAACAGAATACCAATTTGAGAACATTTGTTAATCTGACCAATTGTCAGATTAAAAAACCTCATGACAATTTTTAAATTCCAAATTTAGAAGCAATTATATACAAACTTTATAGAATAAAACAAATATTAAAGGGCACCTATGATGAAAATCATCTTTTGTAAGCTGTTTGGACAGAACTGTGTGTAGGTATAGTGTGTCCACAGTCACATTGGGGGGATATAAACACAATAAGTCTTTAAAATAGGATCCAATTCCCTCCCATTTTGAGGCCCACCGCAACTTGACGTAGGAGTGCAGTTTTCCCCGCTCACCTAATTGATTGACAGCCGCGTATTAACGTGTCTCCATATAATCATATCCACAAGACAGGACATGTGCAAAACAACTGGGATTAAAAGATCTGTTCAGCTCGCTGTGATCACCTCAAGAATGAGTTTTACAAGTTTAAACAGTGCATGTTTGTAATAAACACAGTAAAATCGCTACGCAATTCATCACACAGCCACATGATGTCAGTACAATTATAAAAGAAGATGCTTTAATCGTGGTTTGTGGACTTAAATCAGGTTTATTTTGTACATTAACATGACGGATGTCCATTCAGCATTGGATATTAACGTGTATCCTGTCACATTTTTCCGCGCAAAAACAGCGCAAAGCTAAACGCGCGCGTGCGTGTGTGTTTGTCTGTGTGTTATAACGACATTGTGTGTGACTCATCATTGCAGAAAGGCTTGAATTAACCCCACAACAAGTCGATCATATAACAGTTGGGAAAGTTCTTACTGTAGCAAGGGAGATCTGCTTCATTCTTGTCTGTCACTGTGCTGTTTATCTACGTGAAGGCTACACGCACTGACACGCACGTGGGAACGGTGGGCAGGGAGAATCAGCCCATTTGCATTAAAGACACAGGCAACAAAAACATCTACATTGTACAAACAGCTCAAATTTCCCAGATTTAAAAAGGTATAATATATAATATGATATATTTGGTATTTTGAGCTGAGGGCGTCACGGTGGCGCAGTGGGTAGCACGATTGCCTCAGCAAGAAGGTCACTGGTTCAAGCCTCGGCTGGGTCAGTTGGCATTTCTGTGTGGAGTTTGCATGTTCTCCCCGTGTTCGCGTGGGTTTCCTCCGGGTGCTCCGGTTTCCCCCACAAGTCCAAAGACATGCGCTATAGGTGAATTGGGTAAGCTAAATTGTCCGTAGTGTATGTGTGTGAATAAGTGTGTATGGATGTTTCCCAGTGATGGGTTGCAGCTGGAAGGGCATCCGCTGCATAAAAACATATGCTGGATAAGTTGGCGGTTCATTCCGCTGTGGCAACCCCAGATTAATAAAGGAACTAAGCTGAAAAGAAAATGAATTAATTAATTTTGAGCTGAAACTTTACAGCCACATTCTGGAGACACAAAAGACTTATATTAAATCTTGAAAAAGGGGTAAAATATGTGCCCTTTAACATTTTACTTGTACAGTTTATTTCCACAGCTCTATATGTATAAAATTGGGTCCCACTTTATATTAAGTGGCCTTAACTAATATGTCATTACACTGGAATTTATCATTTGTTACAATGTACTTATTGTGTAAATACATGTTTTAAAATGTTATGATTGATTAAATACCCGCATGTAATTACATCTGTAATTAATTTCTGTAATTACATCTTTTATTACACCCTAAGACCACCCACACCTTACCCCACCCACACCACCAGTTGGGACCTAAAATTGAATGTAATGTTTAATCTAACTGTTTATGTTACAGATAAACCTGATAGAAAGACACAAAAACAAATATAGCAGCCTTGATATTGTGTGTGAAATCAAAAATCCTGACCTTGTTCATGTAGTTTGGGTTTGATGGGCTGCTCCGTGTTCCTCTCCTTCACCCTCTGCTCCAGTTTATGGCTGATCTCTTTCTGCGCCCTCCGATAAACAGGATCCTCCTCCAGTCTTTTCCGCCGATCGGTGATAATCTGGGTCATGCTGCTCTTATAGAGGCCTTTAGACAGACCACTGACTCCCTGAACAGAACAACAGAAGCTGAGCTTATTCTTTTTGTTTACATCATGTTTATGTTTTTGTACATTTCGGTTTGGCATGTACCGCCTTCAGCATTTCCCCTACAATTGTATTAGCATTCATTTTACTTTTACTTGTATTTTACTTTTGTATTTTTACATTTTACTTGTAGAAATTTGAATCTGAACAAATGCAAATGAATTATATTTCCATAACACTATATAAGGCTAGCAGACTAGAATGCATATAAGTATAATTTATTGCTCTAAATCTCCCAGTAACCTGTCTTTAGAGACAGAAATGTCCAGGGTTCTTGCACCTTTTCCAAAGTCAAATTTAAGCACTTTCTAGATGCATTTTGTAAGTGCCAAATTACATATTTACATATATATCCATACCTCATCACATTATACTAGATACTATTTGTTAGAATGCTATACTATACTAAATAATACTATAAGGAAAAATGTTTGATGGCATGTTTACGCCAAGCGCAATACTAAATTACTGTCTTTTACTCTCTTAAATGTCATTTGCTCACATCTTAAATGTGTCATCTTTCATTTTAAATATATATTTATTTTAATTTCATGCATTGTTCACTCATTCTGTCTTCTCACTGTTTAAGCAAAGGGCGCTGATTAAAAAAAGGCCGGCAGATAACATTTTATGCAAAAGCAAAAATACTTTTTTTATTTAATTACTATTAGGGGCCTCATGGTGGCGCAGTGGGTAGCACGATCGCCTCACAGCAAGAAGGTCGCTGGTTCGAGCCTCGGCTGGGTCAGTTGGGATTTCTGTGTGGAATTTGCATGTTCTCCCCGTGTTGGCGTGGGTTTCCTCCGGGTGCTCCGGTTTCCCCCACAAGTCCAAAGACGTGGTATAGGTGAATTGGGTAAACTAAAATTGTCCGTAGTGTATGAGTGTGAATGGGTGTGTATGGATGTTTCCCAGAGATGGGTTGCAGCTGGAAGGGCATCCGCTGTGTAAAACATATGCTGGATAAGTTGGCGGTTCATTCCGCTGTGGCGACCCCAGATTAATAAAGGGACTAAGCCGAAATGAAAATGAATGAATGAATAAAATTGTCCGTAGTGTATGTTTGTGTGTGGATGTTTCGCAGTGATGGGTTGCAGCTGGAAGGGCATCCCCTGCGTAAAAACATATGCTGGATAAGTTGGCGGTTCATTCCGCTGTGGCGACCCCAGATTAATAAAGGGACTAAGCCGAAAAGAAAATGAATGAATGAATGAATAATTACTATTATCTATTTAATAACAAAATTTGACAGCAACAATTACAAATAAATTTTCAAGGATATTCAGCACCCGTAAGAAGCTTGTATGTCGCATATATTGCTGCAAAATTTGAGAAAAGATGCCATAAAATAGTAGGTTGTCAGAACTCCCCCCCAAAAGGTGTAAACACTGACCTTGATGCCTAAGCTCTGCAGTCTATCATCCAGGTTGTGCTGAGCTGCCAGACGCATGTCTCTTCTCAAACCCGGGTTCTTCAGCAGCTCCTGCACCTCCTTCTGCCATGACCTGCTCTCCGTCGAACTTTCAGAGATGCTTGAGGAATCTGGAAAAAAATTATAGGAATGATCTTGGTAGCCTGTGTTCGCCATACCGAATGGTACATTTCTTGTCATTCTCCAATTGCAGTGGCAGATTCAGCATCACATTACAAAAACTTTTTAAATCAGAAGAGAATATACAGCTTGATTTTGGAGGACTGAATGGAATAGTATTATAAAACTGCTGTTATAATGCTGCAAAGTGACAAAGTTTTAATTATATGCATGCATCCATCTCCAATCAAATGTTTTTGGATATCAAAAATAAAAAACATTACAATTTAAAATAACCATGTTCTTTGTGGTTAGATTTTTTTAAAAGTTATTTATTCCTGTGATACTTGATCCTTCAGAAATTAATCAGAAAAGCTGATTTGGTGCTCGGGAAGCATTTCTTCTTCTTATTATTATTATTAGTTGAGCTGCTTAATATTTTAGTCAGGATTCTTTGTTGAATAGAAAGTTGAAAACAGCTTTTATTTTGAACAAAAATTTTTAGAAATGTCTTTATTTTCCCTTTTTATAAAACATAATTTATAAACCCAACCTATATATACAAGATATAAATATGTAATTATTAAATAAATAAACTGGTCTCCTGACCAGTTCAATCTCAATACTGAGAGTAACCAAGGTTCGTCTTTTTTACATCCATATCAATTCATATAATATTTTTTTAACTTCGGGTGGTGTTCATGTGGCAAATCCCTTTTTAATTAATTGAATGTACCATATTTTAGTTCAATAATGTTATTATTTAATATTTAGCATCTTTTATGGGATTGTATGGCTCTACATTATATTTATGCAGACATGTTTATATATTTATGGCATATTAACCACATTTTGAAATGTAACTTTTTTTTTATTGTAATTCTATAATACTCAGTTTGGCCTCTATCTAAAAGAGCTTGACATATTATGCTGGGTTGCGGAATGCGGACAAAATGCGGAATTAAGTATTCATGCAAGTAAATGACATGCAAAGCAAATGCGTGAAGACAGGTGAATTATCGCAGCAAACGCAGGGAATTCGACTCAATGCGCAAGTTCAATTAATCGAACTCAAGCGAAAAGTTTCAGTGAGGGGAAAATTATCCCACTAATAAACTAGAGAGTGATGTGGTGCTCCACGTTTGTTGTGAACCCAGAATTACTGTTGAAGTAGCAAAAAATTTTATAAAGTAAAACAGAAAAGTTCAAAATACTATTTCCAGATTTGGTATGAAACGCATATTTTCTATTTTACTCCAAAACTGTTTAAAAAAAACTATGCCATAAATAATTGCGCTTCAAATTTGACATCTCAATAAATATGCTTTAGTATAGTTTTAAGTTTTTAGCTAGTTCACCCAAAAACGAAAATTCTGCAATGTTTACTCACCCTTCACTTATTTGAGTTGTTTCAAATACAACAAAAGAAGATATTACAAAGTCACATGAGGGAGAATAAATTAAATGCATTATGTATTTGTCATTTATGGGTGAACTATCCCTTTAAGTGAGATTTTATTCAAATGTTTCTGCAAGGTAGTAGTAACTAGTAAAAATATCAGTCAAATATGTCTAAACAGCAGCAGAGTGTTAAATGTGTTGTTTTTTTATTTAGTCTGACGTTGTATAAAGAAAGAACAGGAATGCCACTGCAATTGTATGACTACTTTCAAACATATAAACAACAAGGAACATCAATTAAAACCCATTCATTCCCTGTAGCTCCATACTGACATATCCGTTCTTTTACTTTGAGCTGTCCACTGATCACATGCATGCTGTAACTTGTGTTTTCCCGCTCATGCTTAAGTTTCGACACACATTCAAGTTATGCACGCAGAGCTAAGCGACAGATCCATCATGCAGACGGGATGCGATCATGCCACAGACTACACTCACTGTACTCAATGTTTACCTTTGTCCTCCTCTGACAGCTCCACTATAGGATCCAGCTTATGCACTGAGTTGGACTGCTCTGATAGGACGGCGCAGAGAGGTCAGAAAAGAGTAAATGGGTTACACCATAATTCAGATCTAGAGTTCGATCATGTCCTGCTTTCATGAGAAATTTGATGTATAAGTTTATTTGTCGATTGGAGAATTCTCCGAATAGCATTTTAATGTTGCTGACAAATCCGAGGCTTACTGATGTGCGTTATCAGTCACCTTTGAGGAAGTATTGGCATTAGCAACTGTCTTTTTTAATGTATACTGTGTGGTTTGTATTGTTCTGTTTGTCTTCTGTTGCTATTGGACCTAGTGTCTGGAAATAAAGTTGAGCTTAACAGCTTATTAAAAGATTTTGTAATGTATGTCAATGTAAAAAAGGTACTGAAGCCATCTATACTGACCAAAAAGATAGTTAACATTTAGCAGATATAAACTACCATTCTAAACTTTGGAGTCAAGTTGGTTACAATTTATTTTAATAAGCAAGAGTGCATTAAATTGATCCAATGACAGTAAAGACATAGTGCTACAAAATATATGTATTTCAAATAAAGATATTGAATAGATGTTAATAGGTGTTACGAGTTTCATCCAACCATGGTTACATATTCCTAAGATAATAATGCAAAACTTAAGTTATTTTAACATGTTAATTATTTTGGATTATTTGCCTTCATTGACAGCCCTAAATAAATAAATGCTGTTGTACATCAGAAAATCTAAAGAAATAAAAAAGTTTGTTTTCATCATTGATGATAATAATAATAATAATAATAATAATAATAATAATAATAATAATAAT